>CAJHZI010000863.1:425000-619457 GCA_905160935.1 Enchytraeus crypticus | reverse complement strand
TATATATATATATATATATATATATATATACTAGGCTAATCTTGTGTTCATTTTCTTGTTTCTTGCACACTCTGTAGTCGTGTATGTGTGTGCTCGCGTGTGTGTGTCACTGTTTGCGAGTCAGGTTAACCTTGTATAGAGATTAAATATTTAACCAGAGAGATCTTGAGATGAGAGATAAAAGCTGATGCCTGACTTGCTGTAGCCTAAGCTTTACGTCCTCGGCTAATTCTCCACTTGTTTACTGTCGCTCTGATGAAATATTTAATAATTTACCCACTGCGCCGTTGTGTCACTACAAACACGGCTGAAGAGCATCTTGTTGTTGTTGTTGCGCCGTTGTGTCACTACAAGCACGACTCATGAGCTTGTTGTTGCTGTTGTTGTTGTTGCGCCTTTGTGTCATTACACACACAGCTCAATAGCATCTTTTTGTTGTTGTTGCGCCGTTGTGTCACTATTTACACAGCTGAGAGTCGGTTGTTGTTGTTGTTGCTCCTCAGAGAACGTTATTGTTGTTATTGTTGTTGTTGTTTTCCCTGCGTTGATACAATCACTGCTTAGAAGCACGTTGTTGTTGTTATTATTGTTATTGTTGCTACTGTTGTTGTTTTTGTTGTTGTTATTGTTGCTCCGATGCTTAACTACAAACAGAACCTGGCGATATATGCTCACAAGCTTATTGCTGTTGTTGATTTTGCTGACTATGGAGCATTGACAAAGATACTAAGTACTTTTGATTGCAGCAAGGCGGATATTTTCATTAATTATCTAATTAAATGTTTTAAAATAAGTAGATTATCGGCTCCCTTCGAAATCCTATTGGATTAGTCTTTTATTAACAAGTGGACCTAAGGCGGAAAATTGAGTCGTTATTCATTATTATGATGTCTGTAAATAGATACAAGAGTGGACAAGATGATTATCGACGTGTACCGAAGCAATCCAGAAAATTAATTTCTTTTATAACTTTCTTAATTAATTTTTCACTGAACTATCGAAGGGTCGGTGTGACTGAGAAAGACATTTAAACTATATAATACTCTGCATTGTATTGTCAATGTTAGTGCTGACTAATTGTTCTGTTCACAGGTTTCGCCGGCTATGAAGATTTATTGCTGATTTCTATATCTCAAATCATCAACAAAATCGAAACAGAGTTTTATAGAAGCCTCACGCATTGAACGTATGGTTGAATTCTGAACCGAATCTACGCGATAGATCGCACCTAATAATACCGGGAATATTTAGCTATATTTACGCATTGGACGAATAACGTGTTGTTAGCTTAGTAATGCAGAAAGTTCTGCAATAAAAGGTGTCGACTTAATTAAATAATCTGTGTATAAAAGCATAATAATGATGCATAACAAATCTGAGATGATACGATTGACGGCGATATATTGAAGGGAATATGATAATTAAATATAAATAGAACATGAGCGGTTATCTTCTATCCGGTTGATATTTGCAAAATAAAACTATTTAACAAATAGAGCATGATGGACCATTAGCATCATAGCTCTTCTACAGCTGCCGCCCTGCAGTTGTTTTCAGCAGCTGACGTTTTCATGCTATAGTTGTGACCTACTTACTGCAGCTGACATTAGTGCGAATGTGGCTAATCTGGTAGCCTATAGCTGTGACCTACTTACTGCAGCTGATACTAGTGCAAATGTGACCAATCTGGTAGCCTATAGCTGTGACCTACTTACTGCAGCTGACACTAGTGCGAATGTGGCTAATCTGGTAGCCTATAGCTGTGACCTACTTACTGCAGCTGATACTAGTGCAAATGTGACCAATCTGGTAGCCTATAGCTGTGACCTACTTACTGCAGCTGATGCTAGTGCGAATGTGACCAATCTGGTAGCATATTGCTGTGACCTACTTAATAACTAACTTTTGCAGAATCTTCTGAATAGTGTATCAACGTGACCTAGTTTTGAGGAAGTGATATACTAGCTGTATGTATCCGGCATCTCTCTCCAACACTAATTTGACCTACTTCACTATAGCTGTGACCTATTTTCTCAGCTGCTAACATCGACCTACAGTCACAGCAGCTTAATGCTATTGCAGTCACGTGATGAAAGCAGCTGATAGTTCAACCAATGAGCGCAGGTCTGCAATGAAATCATATGGCGCCAGTCAATCTCTTGACTTATGCGCATCCTCATTGGCTGGCGGCGGCGTTGGATTGGTCTACCCAGGCTCCGTCATCAGCGGGGTGATTAGTTCCCCAGTTGGAGTTGGGGTCAGTGCCACGGGAGGGGCTAACCCCCCGCGGTGTGGCAGCCTGGAGGTGGTGAGTAAGGAGAAATTTGAGCAGCAGCTGGAGGGCATGATGTCCGGGGCCCGGGCATGCCTGGGCTGCCTCGTGGAGAGAGCCAGGAGTGATCAGGGCTCAGCCAATCAGACGTCAGTATCAGCCAGCTCTACATCAGGGCATCATAGGCAGCACAAGGTTTCTACTCATAGAACTTTCTTATTAGATTTACTTTATGAATTGTTTTTTAGTGTGGATCGCGCTACTTTTTGACTGTGAAACATGGACGATACGAAGGGAGGATATTCGGAAACTGGAAGCATTCGAAATGTGGCTGTGGAGAAAATTATAGAAGATCGGATTTGTTGACAAAATTTTGAACGAATTAATGCTAAGTAAGGTTGACACAACTAGGCAGTAAACGTAAATTGGTAAGAAAGTAGGTAAATTTGATAAGGCCTAGAAAGAAGAACTGGATAGCTCATGTTTTGAGAGGGCATAGTATACTAAATGCGGTAGTCTCCTCTCCTAGTGTTCCTACTCCCTACTGGCAGGTCAATGGTACATAATGCCTCCACTCTTCTCTGTCTTCCGCCTTCCTCTTCATTTCCACATATGAGTGGGTCTTTAAATCATCTATCATATCTTATCTCGGCCTGCCCCTGCCTCTTTTTCCTTCCATTCTACCTTCTATGACCTCTTTTAAGAGACCTTCCCCCCTTAGAATGTGTCCTATCCATCTCTTCTTCTTATTTCTTAATACATTTATCAACTGTCTATCTGTGCCAACTCTCTCCAGGACTTCCTCATTAGTAACCTTTTGAGTCCAGCTAATCCTCTCCATTCTTCTCCAAATCCACATTTCCAATGCCTCCAGTTTCCTAATATCTTCCTTCCTTAAGGTCCATTTTTCACATCCATACAATAGCGTGATTCAAACCAAAGTTTTCTCTATCTTTATCTTTTTGTCTTTCTTTAGACTTTTTGTAAATAGTTCCTTTCTACTGCCAATGGCCGCATTTGCTTGTGCAATCCTACTGCATATTTCCGTCTCACATTTCCCATCATCGGTTATAGTATGACCCAAATATTTGAAACTCCTTAGCTGTTCCAATTTCGTACCATTTAGTGTGATATTAATTTCACCTTTATTATTGGACACTCTCATAACCTTGGTCTTTTTTATATTAATCTTCATGCCATATCTTAGGGCCGTATCATTCAGCCTATCCATTATCGTCTGCAATCCAACTCGTTGCCCGCTACCAATCCTTGGTCATCTGCAATCCTACGTCTTGTAAAAAATTCCCTCCTACTTTTATTCCTTCTTCCAAGTCTTCCATGGCTTCCTCCATCATTGCCTCAGCGTAAATGTTAAACAGCAGCGGCGAAATGCTACAACCTTGTCTTACTCCACGTCCTATTTCACCTTCTTCTGAGTATTCTGGTTGGATTTTGATTACTGCTCTTTGATTCATGTACAAGTTCAAAATTAGTCTTCTATCTCTCCAGTCAATTCCTATTTCCTATTCTTTTTAAGATATTCCTCATCGCTATCCAATCAATCCTGTCAAAGGCCTTCTCAAAGTCTACAAAGCATACAAAAACGTCATTTCCATATTCTAAGCTTCTTTCGCAAAAAACCCGCATTACCCCAATTGCTTCTCTTGTGCCACATCCTTTCCTAACACCAAATTGTGTCTTGCTCAGTATCATCTCTGCTTTCGACTGAATGCGATTATGTACTATTTTTAATAAGATCTTCGATGCATGCGGTATTAAGCTGATTGTTCTGTAATCTGAACACTCCACAGCATTGGCTTTTTTTGGAATTGGAATCATCACTGACTTGGTAAAATCGTGTGGCCAAATACCTGTATTGTACACTTCCATACATATCTCCATTAACATTTTGAGTGTTTCTCCTTCCAACATTTTCAAGAATTCTGTTGGGATTTCATCTATTCCGGCTGCCTTCCCCTTCTTCATACTGTTAATTGCAGAATAAATTTCCTCCTTCATTAAATTGGGGCCCCTTTTATCGTTTTCTATGATATTTTCTTCTGCTATTTTAAAATCCTCTTGAACTGGTTTCCCAGCCTTATCATACAATTCCTCTACATATACTCTCAATGACCTCTAGACCGCAGCTCTAGAGGGTACGCATACTACGCACCTTTAAACCACCACATCACCAGCGAGTAAAACGCTCTCGCAATCCAGCGGGCTCAATAGTCTCTGTGGAGGATTGGATCATGGGATGGTTATGGTTGGTTCCAGTAGTTCCTGGCAATCATTAGGCCTAAGTGTTTGAAGCTCCTTCTGTGGTGCCATTACTAAATATGAGACGTCGTTATTCCACGGACTCACTGTCATTGCTGTGTTCTCGTCATCTGCGAAGGGCGGAAGGCAGCTTGATTAATTTGAGACCAATATTCACTAAAATGTATGAAACTTTCCATGTTTGGAGATTTTGAAATGTCTTTGATGCTGAACATTTATTCCAACATTATTTCAGTAATATGATGCTGACAGTCAATGTTCAACAGGGGACTTTCAACGCCCGAATTCAATTTCCTATCGGACGAAAACTCCTCCTTACACCCCAGTATTAGAGACAGTTGTGTCAACACATAACCCTCTTATTAGGTCACATAACCCTCATTATTCCACAGTATCAAGAAGTGTCAACAGCCTGAGTAAGAAATTAGTAATAATAATGATAATGACAATAATATGTCATTAAACTTGAAACTTGGCCAAATAAGTCAAGCTAAACAATGCAAAATATAATGCAAATCTTACAGTCCGTTGGGCAAGTTCTAAATATTGTCTGATTTAGTTTTCTTTTTCATTTTTATTGTTTTTTGGCCTAGTGAAACCAAATTAAGGGTTGGAGAAAGTTTAAAAATAAATGTTAAAAATCACCACTGTAGATGGGACCACCCTAGCCCCTAAATGTATTTGAAACGTTCGTATACACGCTTATCTGTATTTGTAATATTCGTTTACTGGCTTATATGTATTTGTAATATTCGTTTACTGGCTTATATGTATTTGTAATATTCGTTTACTATGTATTTGTAATATTCGTTTACTGGCTTATATGTATTTGTAATATTCGGGCACTGGTGTACATGTATTTGTAAATATTCGTGTGCGGGTAATATGTATTTGTAATATTATTTTACTAGCTTACATGTATTTCTAATATTCGTGTAATGTTATACATGTGTTGGTAATACTTGTTTACTGGTATACATGTATTGTTAATACTCTTTAACTGGCGTACATGTATTTGTAATGTTCGTGTACAGGTATATATGTATTTGTAGTATTCGTTTGCTGGTATACTTGTATTTTTATTCACCGACTCGTATAGATGTCTTTATATTGACACACTAGAGTAAATGATGTATTATATTCATTTCTTTATTCGTCAAAAACAGACAGTATCAAGATGCATCACGTATAAATATATACACACACATACACACAAAAACATAAGATCATAAAACAATCAAAAATGAAATACTAGAAACTTAACTAGAATTCCTGCTAATACCAGCACTAGCATTAAAAGCTTCGTAAATTAAATACACGCTTCTACCGTAAGACACTCTATTGTCATCGAACAATTTATAGGCAATCTAAAACAATGACACATTTTATCTAAATCCCTCAACAAATATCTAATTACAAAATGCTTTAAAATTATATTTATACTGAATCTATTTAGGCTGCTTCTAAAGAAATTAAACACAAGTTTAACTCTAATGTGCTTAAAATCCAACTTACCCAACCCTATCATAATTGGCTTAACAGATTCCCATTTATGATAGTTAAATAGCTTTCTATAAGCACTGTTCCAGAAAACATTTAAATAATGAATTTGATCGTTTCCAAGTGAAATACTAACAGTGGCATAGGTTAAAATGGGCAAGCAGTAGGACTCTAAAAGATGCAATCTTGTCAGCTCAGTTAAATAAGCTGATTTACTCAATATATTATTGCAACTAGAGTAAAATTTTCTAATAATCAAATTGGTATCAACCATTAGATTTTTACTTGCTATAAAAGTAATACCTAAGTATTTAAAGCGTGTTACCCAGTATTGGTTTTTTCATTAGAAACATAGGAGAAATTTCACAGGCTGACCCTAACCCAATCGCAGCACACATAGATTTGTATATATTGAATTTCAATAGTAAATTATCAAACGAAATTGAGCATTGATCTAGCATCTTTTGTAACCGAGCACTGTTGGTGAAATAATAAGCAAATCATCAGCGTATAAGATCATACCAACAAATTGTGCACCAATGGTACAACCTACATTAAGAGATTTTAGGTCATTAATGCAAGGATCAATAAAGATATTAAATAAAGCCGGCGATAGAGAGCTACATTGTCTCACGCCACTTTTAACACAATTATTATGAGAATAGGATCCATTCCAACGAACACAGACATTTAACTTAGAATACCAGTCCTGTAGCACAATTATAATTCATAAAGGAATGCCCTTCAATATAAGACTTGTAAATAATTTAAAGTGGTTAACTTTATCGAATGCCTTCTTCAGGTCAAGTGTGGCCATAAACACACTATTACCATTATCTAGAAAATATTTAACGACTTCAGTCATCATAAAAATTGCATGATTACAACCTGAGTTTACCTTGAAACCAAATTGGAGGCTGCTAGTAACAAGATAATCCTCACATATATCAAGAATGACTAACTCAAACAGTTTAGAAATGAGTGCAATTAATGTGATACCTCTATAGTTGTTGACGTCGTTTTTATCACCAAGTTTGTCCTTAATTATCGGGATAATATAACCTGTACTGAACCCTTGAGGAACATAGCCCTGGATAGCAATGCTTTTAAATAGGTTAGTTAACTGAACGACTAGTATAGGGTATGCATATATTAGATTTTCAGCCATTAAATTGTCAGGACCACAAGCCTTACCCATAGCAAGCTTACGTATACAGCAATCCACTAGCTCAACCGTTAAACACGACATATCAGGAGCATAAACATTCGAGCAATTAGCTAAACATTTAGTCATCAAGCATTAAAACTCAGTTTTAGCGTTGGTAGCCAGACCGGAATCACAGTATACAGTTTGAAAATGATTCATGAAGGCATCTGCAACTACCTTATCCGAACTGGAACCATTAACACATATCTTATTGTTATTAGTATCACCAGTATGCATTTTCTTAGACCAAGCATTCCAAAATTCAGTGCTGTCTTTATTAGAAATATGCAAAATTGAGGCTTCATCATACCTACTTCCATATTTCTCAGCTGCTTTTTTAATGGCTAGTTTATATTTGAACTTTGCATCGTTCTTAATGGAGAAGATCAAACCAGTTTTTGGCCGACCCATATCATGCCAAATACGATGCCACATAATAGACTTATCCTTAAGTTCATTTAGTTGATCATTCCAGAATGGTTTTAGTGCTGAAGAAGGTATCTTAGGAATGGAAATGCTCTCTGCTGTTAACAGCGCGTTAACAATATTGTTGTAGAAATCATCTATAGCTAGTTTAGCATTGTTGCCATTACAAGAATAACGATCGTTACACGAACAGGTACAACTATATAAACTAGTACAAATGTGTATGCTGATTGATCGTATTTTATGCTGATGTATTGTTTTCTGATGTATTGTATTCTGATGTATTCTATTCTGATGTATTGTATTTTGATGTATTGTATTTTGATGTACTGAATTCTGGTTGTTATAATTTGATGTATTGTATTCTGATGTATTGTATTTTGATATATTTTATTTTTATGTATTTATTTTGATAGACTCGCGTAAAGAGAAGCAGCCCAATGATTGTGTCACTGAAGGACAGCATAAAGACGGCAGCCGTGCGGACCAAAACTAAATCAAATGTACCCACTTATATCGACTCTCAGGCCAATTCCTTAGCTCTAAAATCATCGTCTAACCTTGCATCATTATCTCATGCAGCATCATCTCATGCATCATCTCATGCATCATCTCATGCATCATCTTCTGCTGCATCATCAACTCTTGCATCATCCTCTCATAGATCAACTTCTCAGACATCTCACATAGCATCTTCGTCAGCGTCCAACCTCGACAAGAAGTTTTCCAGTAATAGCCAATCAGTGCCTTGTGGAGGCGACGAAGCGAGCAGTGCGGGTAGACTGAAGAACTTCAGCGCATTCCTGGTGGCTGTGGAACAGGTGCACGTCAAGAACCGCTGCTCCAGTGGCCACCTGCAGAATCTCAACCCTGAGACACCTCCGCGCAGACTCAAAGGTAGGTGCCTGAGTGAAAGCAGCGGACAGCCACCTCAGCTCCTCAACAACGCAGCCACAGTGGTGAGAGAGGAAGAGAGAGAGGAGAGAGACAACACGAGAAGAGCTGTCTCCACTCTCAGGGGCAGCGTCGAGATTATTCACAACGATCTGAAATCCGTGGGGGGCGAGGGTCATAAGGGGGCTCTAGCCCTCGACCACGTTGCTGCGGGGAGTGGTACTAGGGGTGGGAGAGAGGGTAAGATGTGTGAGCGAGGGGGTAGAGGGAGAGAGAGACGAGGGGGAGGGGGTAGAGTGGGAGATCAGAGAGACAGGAGGAGAGGGGATAGGGCTAGGCGGGGCGGTAGAGTAGAGAGGCTGCGTAGAGGCGTGGCTGACCAGGTAGAGGACTATTCTGATGATGCCGAGGTCACAGTGTCGACCGACCGCTCGTCCATATCATCAGTGACGTCTGGCGACTATGATCACAGTGCCGCTGAAGTGATCAAGAGATGGCGCAGGAGATGTAACAGCGATCAGCCCGTCTATCTCCAGTCACCTCTCGCCTCTCCACCTAATCTCATCGATTTGTCTGCCAGAGCCCATGCTGGACCTAGCGAGCTAGAGGAACTGAAGTGTCTGAACGTTGGCTTCACGGGACTATCGCTGACTGATCAATTGGGCTACCCGATGAGTAGGGTGCTTGATGAACAGTCGATGGGGCAGGGTTTGAATCCAGGACCTATGGATTGTCAGAAGTGCCTCGAGTCTTGTTACACGTATACACACTACTACGCTCAGGGTAGCAGTCTGTTCAGTATAGAGGTCATTAGTAGAGGTTAATAACACTGCTTACTATCTTTCTGTCTGTCTCTCTCTCTATCTCTCTCTCTCTCTTTCTCTCTCTCTCTCTCTCTGTAGTGTTCAGCCAAGTGGCAGGTCTCAGAAAATGTTTCTCTATCTTTTTCTGACACTCACTCTCGTTTTCTGTCAATTAACAGGTCTCAGATATTTCTAAACATATTTCCCTCTTACTATCTCTCTCTTTCTCTTTCTCTCTCTCTCTCTCTCAATCTCTCTCTCGATATGTCTCTCGCTCTCTGTCACAAAATTTAATGAGCTAATGCCAAAATTCTTCCTCAACGAGCGATTAGAATTTCAAAATATCGCGAATTAACTAAGCTATCGCAATTTTGCAAGGGGATTATTTTTTAATACTAGATGTTTATTTCGCACCCTGTACCAAAAACCTAATCAAGAAATCTATCTAATATAGTTATCTAATCTAATTGATATAATATATATTATCTAGGATAAGAAATTGAATATATATTCATCGTAAGCTTCCCTGGAATCCTAGTTTAGCCATAGGATCACGATTAGAAAATTTTGTTGAAATTTCTGGAACCTAGGCGCTCACCAACCGAACGAGATTTCTGACGTTGGTTTGGATCTTATTGCTTCGTCGCATTTGACGAGGCGTGCTGTTCACGGTTGGTCTATTCTTCAGCAATTCGGGCACAACACGAGTATAATCTAATCTAATATCATCATAATCTTCAGTTCCTTGAGTTCTGTACAGAGCATAGGGCGGTAACATTCCTCCATTAGTTTCTATCATCAGCAATCTTCACAGCGTCTTCCCATGAAATGTTCAATGCTCTCAAAATCCTTGTTGTTTGTATTTAGCCAAGTACTTCTAGGTCTTCCTCGTTTCCTTTTTCCTTGAGTTAGCTTCTAGTTAACTACAGTTAAATCTAATATATGTTATCTATTTTATGTAATGGATTAAATGTAAATCAAATCCTTTTTAAATATATCCAGGTGATGAGGAAGACGAAGACGCTGAAAGTCTAACAGCTCAGACCCCGGACTCAGTCTTCTACTGTCAGTCACCCAAATCTGACACATTCTTCCAGTTTCCTCCGCCCTCCTCCACGGCTGGCTCGTTCAGCCACGCCCTCCAGGGCCCCGCCCACAGTTCCTCCTACTCTCAGGGTAAACCGCTCTACAGCCACGGGATTGGTCAGAACGCTCACGTGTCAGAGCTAGGCGCCGCCCACTCTGGCACGGTGCCAGCCGTGTTCACGTGTCACAGGCACATCGACACTGTGTCTCTAGACCTGACAGGCAGTGACGTGACGTACACCGTGGAGCAGCACCTGCCTGAGGACGCTCAGGCTGAGGCAGCCCCTGAGGAGCAGCAGGCAGGAGAGGATGGAGTGAGGACCAGCCTGGAGGGATTCTATTGCTCCGAGGCAGTGGAAGCGGAAGAGAGGATGGAAGAGATGGATTCGTGTGGAGGTTATAACGCTCGGGATATAAGCACAACCAGCAGCAGCAGGTGTCAGGAGTCTGACGCCAAGTTACACAATAAAGACAGCAACAACATTCCTGTGGACAGGGAGAGCGATGGTAATAGAAAAGCGGAAGTGAAACTCAGACCACGACCTGGGAATTCCTCTCGCTCTCGATTCCCTCGCAAGCGATACAGTTCCTACTGCGAGACGGTTTCTGGAACGTCCTTCCTGGATTCAGTTCCGTCCTGTTCCAGGAACTACAGAACCTACGCGGAACCGGTTAGATCAGCGGCTGCGCAGCAACAACAGCAGCAGCACAGAAAGCTCTACCCTGACTTCTGTCAGAGCTTCTACTGTACAATGTTCGGCTTCGTGCCGTGCGTGCCCGGCTACTGCTTCATTCCCGCCTACTACTTCACATTCCCCGTGTGGAGCGTTCCAAAGATTCCTCAGCCGGTTGCTCCGGAGAGTCCGAAGGAGGCGTACAAGGTGGGAATTAAAGGAGGAAGGAGTACGACGAACAGGGGCCCAGGCCGGTGGAGTGAGAGTGGTTGGGTGGGGTATGATGAGATGGGAGGGGATGGTGAGGGGTATAGATGTCCTAGGAGACATATACACTGTCCTGGTACCAGACCTTATCATTGTGAGTACAGCGCTATATAGACATGTACACTGTCCTGTACCAGACCATATCATTGTGAGTACAGCGCTATATAGACATGTACACTGTCCTATACCAGACCTTATCATTGTGAGTACAGCGCTATATAGACATGTACACTGTCCTGTACCAGACCTTATCATTGTGAGTACAGCGTAATATAGACATGTACACTGTCCTGTACCAAACCTTATCATTGTGAGTACAGCGCTATATAGACATATACACTGCCCTGTACCAGACCTTATCATTGTGAGTACAGCGCTATATAGACATGTACACTGTCCTGTACCAGACCATATCATTGTGAGTACAGCGCTATATAGACATGTACACTGTCCTGTACCAGACCATATCATTGTGAGTATAGCGCTACATACATGTAGACATTATACAGTGCAATGCAATTCAGTATGGAATAAAAATATAATACAATATAATACTATTCTGGCTATCAATCAATCAAATATTAAGAATTTGACGTCGGGTTCCTCGCCATAAGACCATGTCAGGGACGTCTCAAGCAGACTCTGCAACAACAGACGTCAATGCAAGATGACAACTGATTATAAATTATTTAATTAATTGTATCTTTGATTCATTGATTGATTGACTGACTGATTGATTGATTTATTTATTTATTGATTAATTAATCGATTGATCGGTTGATTGATTGATTGATTGCAGCACGTAGATCAAGCCAGCCCTCCCCACCTCAGAGACCCTGGCTGTCACTCGATCAACCTGATGTCACTCAGCCCATAGGTAAGTGTGCGTGCGTGTGTATGTTTGTGCTAGGATGTACCGTATGTGTGTATGTGTTTATGCTAGTGTAGGATGTATTTCTGCTTGTGTGTGTGTGCTGGTGTTTGTGTGAAAGTATACCTTTGTATGAGTCTAATGGCATAAGCTTAGCTTGACGTCAAGTTTCTGACTTTCTTACGTATAAAAAAGCTGGTAAAGCTAAGGTTAACGTCAGATTCCTCACTCGAAAGCGATGTCAGTGACGGACGAGCCCAGGATTTGAACCCCGCACATACTGATCCGCGGTGGAACATCTTACCGACATCACCACTGGCTCCTGTAGTATCATTGCATGCGGAGTTCACGGGATTTGAACGTTGCACGTACTTATCAGGTATGTGTCAATATCTATACTTATTGTTCATACTTAACAATACGTATCGTATCTCAGTTGTGCTAGTTACCTATACTCTTCTTCTTGTTCACTGCCTAACGGCAGGTCCATGGCATATAACTCTTCCAACCAATTCTATCCTCAGTCTTCCTTTTCATCTCTGTATATGAATTTGTTATTACATCCATCATTCTATGTCTCGGTCTTCCCCTTTTTTCCCCTTGCATTCTTCCTTCCATTATATCCTTTGCCAAACCATCCCACTTATGTCCTGTCTTGCTTTTATTTCTACTTTTTGTCACATTTATTAACTGTCTATCTGTACCGACTCTTTCATGAACTTCTGCATTTGTAATATTCTCAGTCCAACTAATCTTTTCCAACCTTCTCTAAACCACATTTCCAATGCTTCTTGTGCTACTGACTGACAGTCTATTCCTCCTATATTTACAGTGATATACCACATTGTACTAAGCTATCAGTGCCACCAAGCAACTGTTTGACCACTACTATCTTCTTACACTGTCATGGTTTTGCTACAATCGTCTCTCTGTCAATTCTTCTAAAACTTAATATCTTTTAATCGGCACCCCCAGCAAAGAACCAAAGTATCCAAATCTTTCATCTATTTTCAAATTCTTGCTCTCACTCCTACTCCAAAGGCTAGAAACCTTGGTGTCTTATATGATGAAAATCTTGACTTCAAATCTCATATCTCATCTGTCTGTCGTTCATCTTTCTTTTAGATCCGTCAAATCAGACAGATACGGTCATCTTTTGATAAAAATGCACCCATAATTTTTGCTAACTCAGTAGTTAATTCTAAACTTGACTGCTGCAATTCATTGTTATATGGCTTACCTTCTTCTCTCATGCATTTGCAACGCTTTCAGAATTCTCTAGCACGTGTTGTCTGTCGATCCTCAAGGCTTCAGGCCACCTATAGATCCTTGCTTAATGATCTTCATTGGCTTCCTGTGGTTCAAAGAATTTCTGATCTCCTAATCCAATATCAGCCTTCCTGTAATCTTCGTTCTTCTGATGCGAAACTACTCAAAATTCCTAGTATTCTCACTTCGTTAGGTAGACGTTTATTTTCTTTCTCAGCTCCTACTGTTTGAAACTCTCTGCCTCCAGATCTTCGCTCATGTTGTAGTACTTCTACTTTCCGTTGTAGGCTGAAAACGCATCTCTTCTCGCCGTAGACTTTTTTCATCTTGCCTGACTGATTTTTTGATCACTGGACCGGCACCATTTAGGAAGTCTTTTTTTCTCTTCAGCACATGTTTTGTCAGATCATTTGGGGCGAATCGATTTGTAATGACATATGATAGGAGGACGTCCCTTACATCATCCCCTTGTATGAAGATACGGACGTTAAATCTTTATTATTATTGTTATATATTTCTATTTGTTTAGCTGTATTCATTGTGTTTCTATGTGTTTAACTCTAATTAATATGTTTCTGTATGTTTAGCTGTATTCAGTGTATTATCATGTGTTTAGCTATATTCACGGTGATGTGCTACAATGTGCTAAGCGACCAGTACGCCACCAGACAGCTCTATGGCTACTGTCCCTCCTGGGCGCTCAACTGGGTTCATCGTAAATACAACATACTCGACGAGATCTGCCAGTATTCACCAGATGTCATAGCACTACAGGTATTAATATCTCTCATTCACCAGATGTCATAGCACTACAGGTATTAATATATCTCATTCACCAGATGTCATAGCACTGCAGGTATTAATATCTCTCATTCATTAGATGTCATAGCACTGCAGGTATTAATATCTCTCATTCACAAGATGTCATAGCACTGCAGATATTAATATCTCTTATTCACTAGATGTCGCAGCACTACAGATATTAATATCTCTCATTCACCAGATGTCAGCACTACAGGTATTAATATCTCTCATTCACAAGATGTCTAGCACACTGCAGGTATTAATATCTCTCATTCATCAGATGTCATAGCACTGCAGGTATTAATATCTCTCATTCATTAATATATCTCATTCACAAGATGTCATAGCATTGCAGGTATTAATATCAATCATTCACAAGATGTCATAGCATGGCAGATATTAATTTCTTTCATGTGTAGCAATTTCTGGAGCCTAGGCGTTCACTAATCGAATGCTCTTTTTGCTGTTGCTTTGGATCTTAGTGTTTTGTCGCCTTTTACCACGCACTCAGTCTATGGTTGGTGTATTCTTCTGCAATCAGGACACAACACTGGAGTAAATACTATAATAAATTTCAAATAATGCATGCTGTCGATTTAGAAAGCTTTTGCACCTTGGAGCATCGCTTCTTTCTCTAGTGTTCTGTATGACCAAGTAGCAGGTCCATGGCACAAGTGGCATATTCCTAGGCACAGGCTGGGTCAGGTGCACTCCATCGATCACCATGTTAGTCGCTTCACAAAAGTCATATCCACACTTAAATGTAGCCTACAACATTGGAATAATGACTTGTGAAATGATGCCGTTGTCTTCTTCAGCTCTTTCTTTTCCGCTTGTAAAACACGAGCGCTATACTCATGCAGTATGGTCTATTCACTGGCCCGGACACAACACGAAAACCCGGACACAACACTAGAAAAATTAACGCCAGTTAATCTATCAATTTATAAGCTTGTGACCTCAAATGGTCAGAAAAAGAGTTGTTTTATGCATTTATGCAGTTTGTTTAAACACCATAATTTTGAGTGCAATTTTTATTTAATAGTTTTATACCCTTTATTTAATACTATCTGGAACCCTCAAAGCTAGATAGTAAATTTGTCTGTGAAGCTCGTTTCCCAGTCCACTGAGTAAAATTGTAGACAACACAGTCTACAATTCAGATCTACATTTTCTCATAATTTCGGTGGTAAGAGTTGCAAAATTCTAGCAGAATCATCTGTCATTTTTAGTATATAATTTCAAAGAAAATGAATGAATTGATTCTTAAATCTGCGCCGGCTGCAATTGATGCGCCATCAAAAGGCAACGATTACTAATAACCATTGATAGGAAGGAGGAAATGGGTCTCAAAACATGCATCGGTGCTTCCTGACCCAGTGTGCCGTTATGATGTTTTGAATTTTTATATAACTTTACAAAAATGTTTGAAGTTGCTGCCATGATAATTGCAGCCTTGTTCTCTTGTACGTAGGAGGTGGAGACGGAGCAATTCTATGAATTCTTTCTGCCTGAACTAAGGATGGACGGATACGAGGGTATTTTCTCTCCTAAATCACGCGCTAAGACTATGACCGAGTCTGGAAGGAAACGCGTGGACGGTTGTGCCATCTTCTACAGGACCAGCAAGTGCGTTGACTCTGTTCTTAGTGCTCTAAATGATTTATGGTGGTGTTGTTGTTGTTGTTGTCATAGACGAAGCTAGAACTGTTACTGTTGTTATTGTCAATGACGAAGCTAGAACTGTTGTTTGTTGTTGTTGTTGTTGTCAATGACGAGGGTAGAACTGTTGTTGTTGCTGTTGTTGTTGCTGTATTGACGAAGCTAGAACAGTTGTTGTTGTTGTTGTTGCTGTCAACGATGAAGCTAAAACTGTTGTTGTTGTTTTTGTCATAGACGAAGCTAGAATTGTTGTTGTTGTTACCCTCAATGACGAAGCTAGAACTGTTGTTGTTGTTATTGTCATTGAAAAGTTAGAACTGTAGTTATTATTGTTGCATTGACGAGCGTAGAACTATTGTTGTTGTTGTCATTGACGAGGCTAGAACTGTAGGTGTTGTTGTTGTTGCTGCTGTAATTGACGAGTCTAGAACTGCAATTGTTGTTGCTGTTGTTGTTGTGGCTCAAGGTGACGCTTAATGCTGAAATTGCTTTCCTGTCATTCAGAGTGGTTCCTAATCAAGCTTTGCTCCTTGCGTTGATTTCACCTTGGCTCATTGATTGATTGATTCATTCATTCATTTATTCATTGATTCATTGATTGATAGGTTTAAGCTTATTGAGGAGCAGCTGATCTAATTCTGTAAACTAGCTGAGAGTATTGAGCTTTAGATAGATTGATTGAATGAATAATTGGATTAGTGAATGATTGATTGATTTGTTAATTGAATGGATGAGGAGTGATTAATAAGCGAATGATTGATTGATTGGTTTATTAATTGATTGATTGATTGACAGGTTTGAGCTTATGAGGGAGCACTTGATTGATTGGTTGATTGATTGATTGATTGACAGGTTTGAGCTGATGAGGGAGCACTTGATTGATTGATTGATTGATTGATTGACAGGTTTGAGCTGATGAGGGAGTACTTGATTGATTGGTTGATTGATTGATTGACATGTTTGAGCTGATGGAGCACTTGATTGATTGATTGATTGATTGATTGATTGATTAAATGATTGACAGGTTTGAGCTGATTATGGAGCACTTGATAGAGTTCAATGAGTTAGCTAAGGAGACGGCCCAGGGCTCTCATGACATGATCAACAGAGTCATGACCAAGGACAACATTGGACTCGCAGCTGTGCTCAAAATCCTCCATCCCGCCTACGAAAATGGTCTCTATTCCTTTTATCCAATTCTTTATTTTATTTTTTTATACTTGAAAGATACCCATGTTTTGTCCGGGGTTGCTGAAGAGTAGACCAACTGTAGACTGTAGAACCCTTGTCGTAAAAGGCATCAAAGCACTACGATCCAAATCATCGTCAGAGAGGGCTCATTCAGTTGATGAGCGCCTTGGTTCAGAAGTTGCAAAGTATTCTAAAGCCCTACCCCAGTTAAATTGGGATTCAAGGGAAGATGATGATAGTAAATATGTATGGTGACAAATACAACTGAAGAGTGTATTTGCTTTTGCACAGATGACAGAATGAATATGTTTACAGTTTTATTACTGATGTTTCTCAATTTGTGCTTCTTGTTGATGTTCTTCTTCCTCTCTGATTGGTCGCTGGTCACGTGGTGTCCACTGTTTACATGATCTCTTAGGACTTTCATGCTATGCTGAGTGAATGTAAAATGTCAACTAAGTCTGACTGACTGATTGATCGATTGATGGATTGATTGATTGGTTGGTTGGTTGGTGGGTTGGTTGATTGATTAATTGATGGATTGATGGATGGATGGATTGATAGACTGATGGATTGATTGATGCGTAAGTTTGATTGATTGATGGATGGATTGATTGATAGATTGATGGATTTATTAATTGATGGATTGATAAATTGATGGATTTATTGATTTATAAATTGGTTTCATTGATTAATGGATTGATGAAGGTAGTGATTGGCTGATTGATTGATTGATTAATTGATTGATTGATGATTGATTGATTGATTGATTAGCTACCACACCTGACAGCACGCCTCAGTACATCCTTCTGTCCACGTGTCACATGCACTGGGACCCTGAGTACAGCGATGTTAAGCTCATCCAGACGATGATGCTTACCGCTAAGCTCAGATCCATCGCCTCGGAGGCTCAGCAGAGCCTGGGCTCCTGGAGCGGCTCCAGCTCCATTCCACTCATTCTCTGTGGAGATCTCAACTCTCTACCTGACAGTGGTAAGTCTTATCTCTACCTGACAGTGGTAAGTCTTCTCTCTACCTGACAGTGGTAAGTCTTCCCTCTACCTGACAGTGGTTAAGTCTTCTCTTTTTCTTTGGAGATCTAAATCTAAAAGATCAAAATGTAAAACATTGCTATTCTTCCCTAAGTGCCATGCCTGTTCCAAGCCTGGGCGGTCATGCTCATATTCCTCCATATGTCTCTGTTCATTGTTGCTCTGATCAACTCTGTTTCATTTAACACTAGAAACCCTAACGCGGGTCAATTGACCCAGACGCTACTTTCGAATGGCACTACAACTACACCGTAGTTCCAACAACCATCAAACTTGGCGACTTATCTTTAATTAAGCCATATCACATGACTAATATAAAATTATCATTGAATTATCACCCATTCCACCACACGAACGGCGTATACCTAGAATTCCTAAAGTGGGTCAATTGACCCAATGTTGCTGATCAATATACTTTTCTTCAAACTGCTTAACTAATAAAGAACAATTTCGATTGACATGAACGGGATGACTATGGACCCCAAACCAAACTATTGTTTTTTTCTTATTATCAATATTTTTTTAAATATCAAAAATTCATTGGTTTGACTCTCAATACTCAAGAAGTACTTAGTCTTCAAATCAGCTAAAATCCAAAGCTTGATACCAAATTTATCGAGTTTATTTTATATATAATGTATGAATCTGCATCGCGCTTTTGTTGGAAAGAGCTGCTCATCAACTGTTTTGGACTCATCCGGTATGTAGCTCTTCCGGCTGGTTTCAACAAGTCTAGACAGAATAAAGGGCATAAGACAAAATTTATCCCGCAGAAGTCTTTCCTGACGAGTTGCGCGAACATCAAACCTTATGTATTTTTTATTTCCATGAACCTATCTCTAGCCATTGAATTACAAAATGTTTTTTTCCATATTGTTCCGACCTGAGTAAATTTAGTAGAAAATTCTTCGCATTTAGTACGCCACGAAGATAGAGTAAACCAAGGAATGCCTCGAGTTCGGTTTCTGTTACATCGTAGCATCTGTCAAACGAGCGTACTCAACGGTACATCGTTTGATATGGCGCATCATACCCTTGTCAATTATTCTACGAAAGGCTTCCAGAGGAGTTGATATGACTCGTGAGTTCGCCGTGACTCCAGATTTAAAATATTCAGCTTCTGACGTCTACCTCAAATTGCCTGATCTAATGATCCAAGGCGTAAGCTTACCGTCCTTGCAGTGCTCAAATGTGGTGTTATCACTGCAGTCACCTTGAACAACCCCCGCATCACCATGATTGCCTGAATTACTATCAGAAGCTTCGTGAGTTTCAACAGCATTATCATAATCATCATCATCATCATTGCCACTGGTATTATTATCATTATCGTTGTTTTCAACCTCTGAATCTTCGTGACTGAAATCAGAATCTAGTTCAATATCCGAGTACGACTTGTCATTAGCTGCATCTGAACCATCCGATTCACTACCAGTCTCATCCTCTAACAAGTTCTGCAGTTTTGCTAGAGCCTGCTGCGCAGTCAAATGCCTAGGGCGTCATGATGAAGTGCTGCGTTGCTCAATAGGGCACTGCTGACTACTGGAAAGAGCATTCGTCGTAAAGTTGTCCATTTCATAATGTCTAATTTAGACAGAATTGCTGTTAAAATCATGAGAAGATATTCCAATTAGGGTTACAAAGTTCTAACCATAACCCTAATATTAGCCATACTTCCAAAATATATACAGTATGTTTGGCTTTAGGCTTAACGTTAAGTTTAGGGTTAAGAAATAGCAAAGTTAGGTTATTGAAGTTTAGCGCTAGGGTAAATTGATGGAAGACGAAAAGAATTCCTCTTTCCACTGGTACATCTTGAAAATTTTCCAAATTGATTATACTTATCCCCCACTGGTTTTGTGTTCATTTTCATTTTAGTTAGGCTAGTATTTTGGTTAGGGTTAGACTTTCAGAAATCTAATCGGAAGTTTTAGTAACTCTTTGTATTATTCAATTTGTCTTTGTTTCTTTATTAAGAAAACTTTTGTTTATTTTTAAACTTTACAGTAGCTAAAAACAGTAACAAGATTATAAACAAAGCATCTCCATCTCCTGACTAGAGCTTGTGGCGTTGTCGGTAAGATACTCGACCACGGATCAGTATGTGCGGGGTTCAAATCCTGGGCTCGCCCGTCACTGATATCGCTTTCGAGTGAGGAAACTAATGTTAACCTTAGCTTTTTTTGCTTTTAAAGAATTTCTATTAATGTTTATAAAAATGGCTGAGTACAATAACCGATAATTCGTATGAATTACATGCTGGTTCAATTGACCAGCTTTAGGGTTGCTAGGAATAACGAAAGCTCCGGGTTTCTAGTGTTAACTGCATCCATTTGCTAAGACTCTTAATAAACGTCATTCGTTGTCGACCCTTGCATCTTGTTCCTTCTGTTATTCCTGTCACTACGGTATTTTCAACTATTTCGTTCCGCATAATGTGTCCGAAAAACTTCATTTGTTGTCGTCGTATTCGGTTCAAAGGTCACGACAAGTTGATATTCTTTGTAGAACATTCTTTGTAAAACATTACTATTAGCTGTGTGCAAAAAACAACTTAATTCTTATTGAAATTGTTAGTAATGTTATGTTTGATTTGTAGGATGCTAATTTTAAATCCTTTATTTTGCGTGACTGACTGACTGACTGACTAACTGACTGACTGACTGACTGACTGACTGATCAACTGATCAGCTAACAAACTAACTAACTTATTGATTGATTGATTGATTTATTGATTGATTGGTTGGTTGGTTGGTTGGTTGGTTGGTTGGTTGGTTGGTTGGTTGGTTGGTTGGTTGGTTTACTGATTGATTGACTGATCGACTGAATGATCGACTGAATGATCGACTGATGCACAGGTGTGGTGGAGTACTTGACGAAGGGCTGCGTGTCCGCTAAGCACAGGGACTTCAGGGAGCTCGGCTACGACGACTCACTACACAGACTGAGCAGCTCAGTCAGTAGAGACGTCTACAGTCACTCGTTCAACCTCAGCAGAGCCTACGTCGATGATCTCATGCCCTTCACCAACTACACGTCTGTGCTCCAATTCGCGCTCTCGTTCCTCTTCCCTACTCCGGTCTCCTCCCATCCTTTTACTATTGTGCCTCTCCTCACTTCTTCCGTCTACTTCACTCCTCTCTCTTCTATTTCACTTTTCCTCCCTCTTCTTCTCCTCCTCTAGTAACTCCTCTCATATATCACTATCCTTCCTATCATCTTTTTTCCTATCTTGAGTTGTATATCTACTCTCTGACTACCTATATACCTCCGAGCCTCTATTAATCTCCTCGCTTTCCTCTCTTTCTCTCCTAATCATGCGCTCATTTATATCCGTTCCCCTTCATTTTTTTTTGTTTCTTCTCTCATCTCATCTTATTCCTCTCCTCTCTTATCTCCTCCGCTATTATATCCTTTTCTCTTCCTCTCATTCTCTCTTCCTATCCTCTCTTCCTACTCCTATATCCCCTACCTTCTCTATTAAGCTGACTCTCTGACCATCGTCCCTTTCTTCTCTCCTCCTCTCGTAATCTATCTCTCCTCCTTCATCTTCTCTTATTAACTTCTCCTCTCTACCTCTACTTCTCTATCCTTAGTCCTCTCAGTCTTTCTCTCCTCTCTTCTTTCTTCTCTTCCATCTCTTCTATCTCTCTATCTCCTTCGTACTATCCGTCCTCTCTTTCCTCTCGATTCTCCTCTCGTCCTCTTCTCTATCTTCCTCTTTCATATACTCCTCCCCATATCTCTTCCTCTCTTTTTTCTCTAACTCTCTTCTCTCCTCTTCTTCCTATCCATTGATCCTCTCTCTTCTCTTCCTCTCCTTCTCTCTTCCTCTCCTGCTCTCCTTCTCTCTTCCTCTCCTTCTCTCTTCCTCTCCTTTTCTCTTCCTCTCCTTCTCTCTTCCTCTCCTCTCTTCCTCTCCTTCTCTCTTCCTCTCCTCTCTTCCTCTCCTTCTCTCTTCCTCTCCTTCTCTCTACCTCTCTTCCTCTCCTTCTCTCTTCCTCTCCTCTCTTCCTCTCTTCCTCTCCTTCTCTCTTCCTCTATTCCTCTCCTCTCTTTCTCTCCTCTCTTCTTTCCTCTCTTCCTCTCTTCTTCTCTCTCTACCTCTCGTCCTCTCCTCCTCTCTTCCTCTCCTATTCTCCTCTCTTCCTCTTCTTCTCTCTTCCTCTCCTCTCTTCCTCTCCTATTCTCCTCTCTTCCTCTTCTCTCTTCCTCTCCTCTCTTCCTCTCTTCCTCTCCTCCTTTCTTCCTCTCCTCCTCTCTTCCTCTTCTCTCTTCCTCTCCTCTCTTCCTCTCCTCTCTTCCTCTCCTCTCTTCCTCTCTTCTCTTCCTCTCGTTCTCTCTTCCTCTCCTTTTCTCTTCCTCTCCTTCTCTCTTTCTCTCCTCTCTTCCTCTCCTTCTCTCTTCCTCTCCTTCTCTCTTCCTCTCTTCTTCTCCTTCTCTCTTTCCCTCTTCCTCTCCTTCTCTCTTCCTCTCCTCTCCTTCTCTCTTCCTCTCTTCCTCTCCTCTCTTCCTCTCCTCTCATCTTCTCCTCTCTTCCACTCCTCTCTTCTCTTTCGCTCCTCCTCTCCACTTCTCCTCTCCTCCTCTCTCTTCCTCTCGTCCCCTCTTCTTCTCCACTCTTCCTCTCTTCCTACTCCTCCTCTCTTCCTCTCCTCTCTTCCTCTCTTTCTCTCCTCCCCTCTTCCTCTCCTCCGCTCTTTCACTCCTTCTCTCTTTCTCTCTCCTCCTCCTCCTATGTTCCTTTCTTCCTATCTTCCTCTCTTCCTATTTTTCTCTCTCTCTCGTCCTCTCTGTAACGTCCTCTTTAATAGTAAATTACTTATGATCCATTGAACTGACCGCACCTGTACAGCTGGATGATTCATTGAACTGACCACACATCTGTACAGCTAGATGATTCATTGAACTGACCACACATCTGTACAGCTAGATGATTCATTGAACTGACCACACATCTGTACAGCTAGATGATTCATGGACCTGACCACTAACATGAAAAGATAGATGATCTTAATTCCTACTTGATTTCCTTCAAGTCCTTTACTTGTCTGAATCTGATCACGTGACCACGCTGAACACGTGTGTGCCTTCTATTGAATGTCTAATAATAGCAACATGTGCTATAGTTTCGTCCATGATATCATCCTTATACGAGGAAACGGACGTTAATCTTTGATATCATTTTCGTCTTTATTTTATTATTATTAGGAATTGGAAGGTAGGAAACAGGAAACCACCTCAGAAGCCATACTTTACGCAAGCTATAGGCTACATAAGGTATGGATAAGGCATAGAATTTATGATGGGATTAACTTGTTGATCTAAGGAGTGCTCTTATGGAGCGAGAAAGCTGACTTTGAGTATGAATATGTACCTAGAACCTGCCACTTGACCGTGTACTGCAGAGAGAAAAGAGATTAATAATTTTTCATCTCTTATTTCAGGTGTGACTTCAAGGGTATCATAGACTACATATTCTACACGGCCCCGGTGATGAAGCCTCTGGGGCTGCTCGGCCCTCTCGACCCCAATTGGTTCCTCGACAACAAGATCATCGGCTGCCCCAACCCTCAGATCCCCTCAGACCATCTCCCCCTTCTCGTCGAGTTTGAACTCAGGTTCAGTCCAACTGAATCCACTACTGAGTCCACTGCGTCCACTACTGTGTCCACTGCTACGACCACTACTGAGTCCACTGCGTTCACTACTGAAACCACTGAGTCAACTACTGAATCCACTGTGTCCACTACTGAATCCACTGAGTCCACTACTGAGTCCACTACTGAGTCCACTACTGTGTCCACTGCGTCCATTCAGTCCACTATATCCACTGGGTCCTGTGTGTCATCATCTGCAGCAGCTCAACACGAAATAATGACGTCACTAGAAACCGAAGTAATGACGTTACAAGAATCTAATCTGATGACGTCAATAGGATCTGGATTAGTAGCGACTGATCAGCTCTCAGCAGAAACTTCTGTTGTTACGACGTCACATTCTGCTGCCGCCATCTTGCCTTCCGCGTTATCATCATTGACAGCAATATCACATGTGTCGACAGCGGTGGCATGTACAGCTATGTCATCATTGACAACAACAACTTCACCAGTAAATACATCAGACGAAGCGCCATGGTCTGATGTAGCATCAATAACATCCAATTTATCTTTATCTAAATCACTATCAGCAAAGTCAACGGAGAATTTATCACCCGATTATTTATCAGCACCTTTGATAGTAGCCATTGTGACGTCATCGTCAGAGCTAGCGTTGTCATCTGATTCAACGCCATCTGTGGCCTCATCAATAAATTCATCATCGGTGACGTCATCAATAAATTCATCATCTGTGACGTCATGCGCTGTATCAGCGCTGCCACCTTCATTGCTGTCGTCATCTGCATCCTGGCCTGCGCTGTCACCTTCTGTAAGACTAAGTGCTTCATTAGCTACTGCAACATCATTAGCTACTGCAGCATCATTAGCTACTGCAACATCAATATCTGCGTCATCATCATTATCTGCATCATCATTGGCTGTATCATCATCGGCTGAATCTTCATTGGATACATCATCATTGACAACATCTTCATCGGCTCTATCATCATTGACTGCATCATCATTGGCTACACCATCATTGGTTTCGACAATATCGACATACGCCTCAGTGACGACCTCCTCATTGAGGTCCTCTGCTCTACCAGGCTCGTCTGAGTGACAGCGACCAGTCACATCTCTCAATGATTCTACCAGGCTTGCCACAGCAACCTGTTACACCTCTCTGTGATTCTACCAGGCTTGTCACATCGACCAGTCACACCTCTCTATGATTCTACCAGGCTTGAAACAGCGACCTGTCACACCTCTATGATTCTACCAGGCTTGTCACATCGACCAGTCACACCTCTCTATGATTCTACCAGGCTTGTCACATCGACCAGTCACACCTCTCTATGATTCTACCAGGCTTGAAACAGCGACCTGTCACACCTCTATGATTCTACCAGGCTTGCCACATCGACCAGTCACACCTCTATATGATTCTACCAGACTTGTCACAGCGACCAGTCACACCTCTCTATGATTCTACCAGGCTTGCCACAGCGACCCATCACACCTCTCTATGATTCTACCAGGCTAGTCACAGCGAGCTGTCACACCTCTCTATTATTCTACCAGCGAGTCTGAGCTCAAGCTGAAATAGACTGTACTCTGATGACGGAGTAATCATCTAACCAATCAACAGATGAGTACACTAACCAATCAACAGACAGAGTTGACTGACCAATCATCAGGAAGAGTTGACTAACCAATCATCATGCAGAGTTGACTGACCAATCATCAGGAAGAGTTAACTAACCTAACCAATCATAAGGCAAAGTTGACTGACCAATCATCAGGCAGAGTGGACTAACCAATCATCAGGCAGAGTCAACTAACCAATCAACTGTAAAGTCGTGGATACTCTTCAAATTTTAATTTTAGATTTGTATGTCATTGATACCAGGCTATTAGTGCGGTGAGACCATTTTTTAAGTCAACTGTGGGTGAGAAAACTTGACGCCGAACTTGGTTGATATATAGACTTTATTTCATCGATACATGGTAGATTCAAACAAACAAAAAAAGATATGTAGGATGAGTGTAGGAGCGTCTAATGAAGCTCATTGTGCTCATGATGTCACTGCTCTTAAATCATCTGCGTTCAGATCATGCGATGTATGACTGGGGAGCAAGGAGCGGTGTTTGTGAGTGTAGAGGTTTATCAATGACTGTATCAAAGTGTTTGTATTATAGCGACTGCAGGCCCACTGTGGATCGTATGACACAGGATCGAGAGGTTCTCCGCTGAGCTACATTAATACTTCAATAGGTTTAAATCTGAACGTCTGAGATACTCTGTCTAATTGAGAGAACCGATGCAGCCTTTAGCAAGCTATTTGGACTCTGAAGACCTTGATATTCTTAAGTATCAGCTTGTAGTTAGTTACATTGTAGGCAGCATGATAAGAGATATTGGTTTATAGCTTACGATACTGAAAGTGCACAGGTTTTGTTGGTGGCTTGTGTTCTGTGTATACTTGTCCATGAGGTGTTTATTTGTGTACAGTGTATATACCTAGTTGAGTGACCGTATTAGTAGTGCACTTGTTAGGCAAGCAGTGGGTCACAGGTTCAATTCTAAGCTGGACAATATCTGTGTATTACTAAACCTGATCAGCTGCTTGCATAACGTAGATTAGCTCTTCAGTAGGGAGTCGTTATGTATGTGTATTGCATATGTGTAAGTTTGTTCGTTTGTCGAGGCAGCCTTCCTTTAGTTGTTAAGTGCCATGAGAGTTATTGCTCAGTGAACTGCTATATGTTTTATAGCAAACTCTTTATCTCTCTCTCTCTCTCTCTCTCTCTCTCTCTCTCTCTCTCTCTCTCTCTCTCTTATTTCTTATATGTTTTGCATTACGTATTCAATATTACTAAGTATATTTATCTGTGCCAGTCTATATATACGAATATATATATATATATATATATATATATATATATATATATATATATATATATATATATATATAAATATATAGTATATAGTATATAATATATATGTTACACACATGACAACTGCATGTGTTTACAAAAGTTCCTTTCTTAGTTTTATAGTTTTCGTTATTTTCTCCTAACTCTCCATGGTTATTAGTAATTGTTGCCCTTGATGGCGCACTGATTGCAGTCGGCGCGGATTTAAGAATAACCTTCCAACACACTGAGGATTTTTTCATTCAATGCTGTCTGCACTACGCCTCTCAAAGTGGCCGTCCAACCTTGTACCAAGCACACTTGATACATGGCTTAATATCCCAAATGCATGCACGTGTGTCTAAAGTTAAGCATTTGACGAGCTCTATGCCTCTGTACATTTGGTTTTATTTCGATGCTCTACCTATTAAGACACCCTAGGTTAACCCTGACACTCTTAGGATAATCCTGACACTCGTACGTTAATCCAGACACTCATACGTTAATCCTGACACTCATACGTTAATCGTGACACTCCTAGGTTAATCCTAATGCTCATAGGTTAATCCTGTTACTTCTAGGTTAATTCTGACACTCCTAGGTTAATCATGACACTCCTAGGTTAATCCTGACACTCCTAGGTTAATCCTAATACTCCTAGGTTAATCCTGACACTCATAGGTTAATCCTGACACTTCTAGGTTAATCCTGACACTCCTAGGTTAATCCTAATACTCCTAGGTTAATCCTGACACTCCTAGGTTAATCCTAATACTCCTAGGTTAATCCTGACACTCATAGGTTAATCCTGACACTTCTAGGTTAATCCTGACACTCTTAGATTAATCATGACACTCTTAGGTTACACTCCTAATATAATCCTGATACGTCTAGGTTAATCCTGACAGTTATGGTTAATCCTGTTCTTGTATATTTTGAATCATTGATACGTATCATGTGAAACACTTGAGTTTTAACACTATTATCCTGTGCATATCTTGATATGTTGAGTGTGGCTGCACTGTTTATTGAGCCATACGTTGCTGATTACTTCGCACTTATATACTTATATATTATTTCATTCTTGATACACTTATGTATTATTTCATTCTTGATACACTTATGTATTATTTCATTCTTGATACACTTATGTATTTTTACAATACATATACGCTTACGCACTATATCGTTACTATTATGTAGTGTTTCATTACTCACCCAGTTCTGTATTTTCCATGTCTACACCCGTTTTGATATTTAATATTGTTATCGTTCGCAATACTGTCTAATATAAATGTTAATTGGGTCATTGTTGCTGTTAATGTTTCAGTAGAGCCGTGATCTAGCTGATACGCCATCTTGAGCCTTAGTTTATTTGTTGAAGATTAAATAAGCATCAGGTTTTGAATATTATAATTATTATATTAGGAATGTGGATTAGAAATTGGTCTTGTGGATAAAGGTGTCAGATTAAAAAATCTAATCTTTGTTAGTGAAGCTGCGAATTAATAATCTCATGTATAAATGTGATTGTGTAATATGTTATATAATTATGTCGTATATGCGTCGATTCTATATTACGTAATTGTGTATGCTGCTGAAAAGTTCAGATGCTTTGCTTTCATTCCGTAGTTGAATGTTATAGTTATGGAGATCGACCACCATTGACGGTTATTTTGAGACACAAGACAATTTATTGAAGTCTTTATACACGAAAATGGCCAAGGTAATTTGAAAGTCGCGCAATATTATGTTTAAAAAATAAATTTTATTACAATTCCTGGAGGAGCTCAATTTTTTCTATATGAAATAAAATGCTGACTTCAGTTCCTTATGGTCACATTTCTCTGTGTACTCAGTCGTCATAGTCTGGTGCTTTGGCGAGTTCGCAAGAGACGTCCCTGACATTGCCCTATGGCGAGGAACCGGACGTTAAATTCTTATTGATTGATTGATTGATTTTATTTTATCCGGTCAGCCGTGTGGGGAGAGTATGTCACTGGGCTGGGGGGGGGACTCATGAGGGGGGGTATTATGATTCATCCTCATCTAGTACAATGCTGTAGATTCAAGAGCCATTATAAACCATCAGGAGGCCTACATGTGTGGGCGTGAATGTCTCGGTGTCTCAGTGCGTAAACGCGTTAGGTAACGAAGTTTTAAGGGGCTGTTGATGAGGTCCTGGGATCAAATCCCGGTAGAGCTGATCAGAGAGTCAAATCTATGACTTGCACCTTTCAGGTTATTCCAGTACACCTGATTTCTTGAAGAGAAGCCCTCCAAGCTTCTGATCTTGACGTTAAGCCCAGATTATTCACATGTATAGGCTTGTCTTGTACAAGATTTTGTCTAGAAAAGCTTTGGAGTTTCATCGGGACAAATAACTGTTATGATTACTTTTTATTTATTATATCATTTCTATAGTGTATTTTATACCTTTTTAATATTTAATTATTTTTATACTTAGTTACATTTTTGTAAGTTTGTTTATATTTGTACGGGTGAAACTATATATACGTATATATTTTATAATAATAAGGATTTAATGCCAGTTTCTTTGCTGAGAGATGATATTAGTGATATTAGATTTAAGAGTAGCTTAAAAGATTAGATTTTTATTAGATTTATAAGTGATTATTGTTTTAGATTTAAACTTAACTTTTAACTTTAGCATCATTGAAGCAGCTGACTCGAAAGAGATTTCTATTCAGTATCCACTATAACAACACTGTTGCTCTACTGTTACTGTTACTGCTCTGCTGTTACTGTTGCTGCTCTACTGTTACTGTTGCTGCTCTACTGTTACTGTTGCTGCTCTACTGTTACTGTTGCTGCTCTACTGTTGCTGTTGCTGCTCTACTGTTACGGTTGCTGCTCTACTGTTGCTTTTGTTGCTCTACTGTTACTGTTGCTCTAGTGTTATTGTTACTGTTCTACTGTTGCTGTTGTTGCTCTACTGCTACTGTTGCTCTACTGTTACTGTTTCTGCTCTAGTGATACTGTTGCTGCTCTACTGTTACTGTTACTGCTCTACTGTTACTGTTGCTGCTCTACTGTTACTGTTGCTGCTCTTCTGTTACTGTTGCTGTTCTATTGTACTGTTGTTGCTCTACTGTTACTGTTGCTCTGCTGTTACTGTTGCTGCTCTACTGTTGTTGTTGCTCTACTGTTGCTGTTGTTGCTCTACTGTTGTTGTTGTTGCTCTACTATTACTGTTACTGCTCTAGTGTTACTGTTACTGCTCTACTGTTACTGTTACTGCTCTACTGTTGCTGTTGTTGCTCAACTGTTACTGTTGCTGTATGTTACTGTTGCTGCTCTACTGTTACTGTTGCTGCTCTAGTGTTACTTTTGCTGCTCTAGTGTTACTGTTACTGCTCTATCGTTACTGTTGCTGCTCTACTGTTGCTGTTACTGCTCTACTGTTACCGTTGCTGCTCTACTGTTACTGTTGCTCTAGTGTTACTGTTATTGTTCTATTGTTACTGTTACTGCTCTATTTTGACTGTTGTTGCTCTACTGTTACTGTTGCTGCTCTACTGTTACTGTTGCTGCTCTACTGTTGCTGTTGTTGCTCTGAAGAAAAATCACAAGGAATTGCCGCGTCTAGTGTTTTTACAAGAGATATTACTTGTTTTATAGCTCTGGTTTTTTATTGAATAATTAGTTGTTTCTATTGCCTGTTATTCTACAGTTCATTCACTAGTGTTCGGACAAGTCCGTAATGCGTATTCGATATTCCTTGCATTCTTGCAATTGCGCTTTACCGGAGCGTATATCTCATCACAAAGGCTCTTCACGTATATCCTATCATAAAGATTCTACACGTATATCCCATCACAAAGGCTCTACACTTATACCTCATCACAAAGGCTCCTCTTTTATATCTCATCACAAAGGCTCTTCACGTATATCCCATCATAAAGGTTCTGCACTTATATCCCATCACAAAGGCTCTTCACGTATATCTCATCACAAAGGCTCTGTGCGTATATCCCATCACAAAGGCGCTACAGTTATATCCCATCACAAAGGCTCTTCACGCATATCCCATCACAAAGGCTCCTCTTTTATATCTCATCACAATGGCTCTTCACGTATATCCCATCATAAAGGTTCTACACGTATATCCCATCACAAAGGCTCTACACTTATACCTCATCACAGGGGCTCTACACATATATCCCATCACAAAGCCTCTACACGGATATCCCATCACAAAGCCTCTACACGTATATCCCTTCACAAAGGCTCTGCACTTATATCCCATCACAAAGGCTCTGCACTTGTATCCCATCACAAAGGCTCTATACGTATATCCCATCACAAAAGCTCTACACGTATATCCCATCACAAAGGCCTTCTTGAAGAATTCTTTCGGTTGGGAAATGTATGAACTGTGAGTGTTACTCTACTTTCCTCATACAGTTCCTCCGCAAGTTGCTTCTTACGACCTAAGCAGTAAACGGTTGGTCTATTTCGGTGTGGCCCGGATTCAGAAGGCCATGTTACATATTTATATTATTTAATTGCTTTGATTAACTGTTCGACATTGATTTAACTATACAGCTTTCTTTAATTAATAGCTTTTGTTTGTTTAATCGTATATTGCTTTAATTATTATGTAATATTGATTGAAATGTGTGGATTTCATTAATTGATTATAATATATAACATTGATTTAAATGTGAATTCTGGATTAATTGATCCAAATGTCAATCTTTCTTTGGAACAGTTAATTGTATAGCATTGATTTAGTTGTATTGCATTGATTAACTCGTATGACGTAAATTGATTGTATAGCTTGTGTCTTGTTCCTTATACATATAAGTTGTTTCGTTTAATGTTAATGAATGCATCGAGTTACATACATTTATACGTGCTGTTTCATCAAGTGTTAATGATTATATTGTTTATGCATTAACATGTATAAAATATAACAATTTTATTTCCGTACAGTTAGCTTGATATTGTCATGCACTGGAACTAACTAACCCACTATGATATAGATTTCTTCTCTGTAATACTAATTGTTGTGTTTAGATATGTATATTTCTGCAAGGTGTGTCGTCGGCTGATATTAAGTTATCTCGTGATGGGTTTAAAGCGGTAACAATAACAATTAGAATGCTACTGTCGTCAATGACAACATTGAACACAGCAAAAACTAAGGTATAAACCGGTGCAGAATTTTAAAGGCTATAATGGGTTGCTGAAGTGACTCGATATCTTTAATTTTTGTGTCCTTTCCTCCAGAATCACTTTCCTTAGGAAGAGTCGACACGCTCGAGCTACCGTCCCAAAGCTTAGTTACAGCTATCAGTCTATTCGAGATTATTATGAGGCTGATTAGCTGATGTTGTGGCGTGTTTAACGTCAAGTTCAGAAGCTCGTCGCTTCTCTTTATGTGGACTCCACATACTCTAGCTACTGTCTCAATAATACATCTAACTACAAAGCTTGCAGCAGTTTGGAGCAGCGATTGAGTAATGTTTAATTTATACTGTGGTATGTAGGGTGTTGGTAGTGCTTTTTATTTCCTGCTACATATAGCCTAGGTGTTTAACATCAAGGCTCTGAAGCGGAAGCGCCGCAAGGAGACTAGAAACACTCAAGCTACTGTCACGAAGATTAAGCTATCTACATATCTTTAACTGTAACTACGCGGTAACTACAGAATTATTTTGCTCGCTCATAACGTGTCATAACGTTAAATTAAATAAGAAGTTTATATATATTCTAATAAGATTTGATAACAATCTAATGGTATTTAGTTAAAATTTAATTTCTAAACTATACAAGTTGTATAGGACTGTAAACGTGGGTGTTAAGCTGACAGAGTAACTTTCTCTACTATTAAGCGAGTTGCTAACATAATAATGTCAGGATACGTTCAGTTGTTTTTAGTCTTTCGTTTCTTCTGTGCAGTCCTGTGTATCGATTAATGTCTGCATAGTGTTTTCATCGGCTGATATTTGCCATCGTCTTTGTATTAATTAAAAGATTCGTGAACAAGAACGTATTCGTGTGGTTACCAGCCGTTAACTCTCCTCACAGAAACTCAAAAGACTATTCAAAAAATCAATACTAAGATGATGGTTACTTTATATGGCATCACACAAAAAGGTTCAACTATTAATTCTCTCACGTATCTGACTTGACCACTTTTTTGCATAGTGCCACTCAATGAATACAGCGATGTTCACCTGCTTTCATAACTCTAAAATGCTCAAATGTAATTTCTCAACTAGACAATCTTCTCACATAGTAAATGATGAGTTAAAGAAATTTGCTTAAATTTCTTCGTATGACAAGTGACCTCTATCATATCATATCGCTATGTTCCACTGTTGTTCTCATGACTCTAGGCTCTGAACAACTTTATTGATCATGCATAAATTATAACATTTTTGTTTATCAAACCAGTGACGCAAATAAAAAGCAATAGAACACAGTTGTCATTAACCCGCTCGGTCTTCAACAATTTAATGAACAAATTTCTTGCCACAAGAGTTAACGTCTCTACATCTACAGCTGTTCATCTATATACTGTTCCACTGAACAACAGTTCAGCCAGAGCCAGACATTTCCAGTCCGTTGTATCACGAGCGGTGCTTGATGTAAGAATGGATTACAACCTACGACCACGTCGACCACCCTTCCTGCGTGTGCTGTCAGATGGGATGGGAGTGACATCCTCTGCAACAGACAACAAAAATTCATATTAGTCTCAGTTAATAATAATAATAATGGTTTGATGCCCATTTCCTCATACAAGGATGATGTCAGGATCAATAAAGCAACATAAGGTATTTATAAAGCAAAGCCCTTTTATGAGGGATCATAAAAGGGATACTTGCTGATATATGGAGTGCTCTTTATAATGCAATCATAAATCTAAAGCATTTTCTTAATCTAAAGCAATGAGTATTAATAGGTACATTGGATCTGCCACATGGGAAAACACTGGAGAGAGACAGGTAACCTAACAACATACATGGCACAACAAGAAATAAACTAACCAAAAACTATCTTTATTTATTAACGACATTTATTGTGTCAAACTAACAACACACGTTTTCACATCTAACACACAGCTGATCAAGTCAACCTGATGAATTTTTCAAACATGACTCAAGCCACTGATGCAATTTCTATCAAATTCAAAACTAGATTTTCCCCAGACTTGTAATTTAAATCCTTGGTCAAACTAATATCTTGTTTCTAAATTCTTAACAATTTTGCTTTAAAACGGACGACCCACCCCTTTGTTCAAAGTATAGAAATTAACATAAGTTCCTTAGTTAGTTCCTTAGTTACAGAAAAATTAAAGAATTGACAAAATGTATGGTCTTTTACACATAGTCTAACTGTGCATCAATATATACTACATTACAATATACAACATAAATAGCAGTTGAGAAAAGACAGATTTATGTAAACGCTGAAGACAATAAATAATATCTATTTACGTAGTTTGGTTCACTGACAGTGATCCCTACATGAATTTATGTTTTTATTCGTTGTTTTTATTCTCTTGTGTGCTGTAATGTGGACCCTGTTAGTTTGTCACTTTGTAATGATTTTTCAGCCGTTTGGTGAAATAAAGATTGCTATATATAAACTGCATAAAATAAGCGCCAATATGTAAATTTAAGTTGTCGAGAAAGCTTGAAGTAATGACAGCACTTTCAGATGATCGAGCTGCATCATCTACAGATTTCTACTAAAAATGCAGCATATCCACACAGACTCTTCATTTATTCATTTAATTTTGTATGATGAGCATTGCAGACGCTGGATACGCTAAGTCAATGGAAGAGATCAACCAAGAAGTTAAGAAGAGATCAACCAAGAAGTTAAGAAGAGATCAACTTCTCATCTCCCTTTAATTGATAAACACCTAATTACACCACGATAACTACAGACGTTTTTTCAATATTCGAGCACTGAATAAATCTGCCTGGGATAAGAAAGTGTTGATGATATTAAAGTGTTGATGATATTAAAGTGTTGATGATATTAAAGTGTTGATGACAAGAAAGTGTTGATGATAAGAAAGTGTTGATGATAAGAAAGTGGCGATGACAAGAAAGTGGTGACGATAAGACAGTGGTGATGATAAGAAAGTAGTGATGACAAGAAAGTGGGGTTGATAAGAAAGTGGTGTTGACAATGTGGTGATAAGAAAATGGTGATGATAAGAAGGTGGCGATGATAAGAAAGGGGCAATGATAAGAGTGGTGATGATAAGACAGTCGTGATGATAAGAAAGTGGTGATGATAATACAGTGGTGATGAAGTACAGACAGAAACAGGAAACTCACCAATACGACCAATCTTCATGCCAGAACGAGCCAGAGCCCTGAGTGCTGACTGAGCCCCGGGTCCTGGAGTCTTTGTCCTACACAACCAATCAATCAATCGTCCATAAATCAATCAGCAACCAATCAATCAATCAATCTATAAATTATATGAAATCACCATACCAACAGAGCTCTACATGCCGTTAAATAAGTCAGGATTTTGTTAGGCTATTAAATATATATATCGAAATTTTCTTATGCATTCACAACCTTAATATGTACAAACCTACGGGAATTTGTATAAACACATATAATGACATACAGCACAAGCATCAGCTAACAGGACTAGAGGTGTGAGCTTGTTTTAAAAGAACTGTGTTTTATAAACCATTTTTTGTTTTAAAACAACAAATAAAAAATATTAAAAATCAGGAATAAAATTTCTTTTAAAAATTTTTAAATAACAATCGAGTTTCTTTCGAAGTTGGTATCCCTACTTTTGCAAACAACTAATTAGTTATCATTATAGAAATTATAAATTTTAGTACTAATAGAATATTTCTCAGTTACTGACTCAAGAGTTTTGACGCCTGAATCTGATTCCTAAATGTAGCCAGTCAGTCAGTCTTTCATCATGCCTCAGAGTAGGACTCTAACATCTAAGGGAAGATGACGATGGTGATGTTGTATTAGTATTTTTTGGCTTTTCAATATGCTTAAGATTCTAAACCAAATTCAAATTATAATAGGGCTTACAGGTTATTGTTAAGGTTTGTTGGTATATTTTGCTAACAAACTATAAAAGAAATACAATATTTATTCTCCAGTAAATGACTCTGATTTACAAATTATTATTTCTTTCAGAAACTATGGCTATTCATACACTCTATTTATAAATCTAAACTTAAAATATACCAAAAAACCTTTGCAATAATATGTAGGTAGACACTACGTTACTTAAACACGGCCAATAGCATGGATTTGCATCACCAGGCTAAACAGAAAATAATAGAATGATTGCATAATGCAATTATTATATCATCTTAATATATTATTACATATTTTATATATGATAATTGTTAATTCTTTAACCTCCGATCTTATAAAGCAAAGATATCTTTCAATCAGAACGATATCGTCGCCGAAAGTCGCTTTTGCATACTATGAACGAAATGCCGCTCTGCATCTGAGCTGATTTCAGCTACATGTGACGGGAAAGATAACTTCGAGATCGGGCAGATATTGACACAGGTAGATTAAAACAAAGTCGTCATCAGACGGCTGACATTCAACCATCGCAAGTGGCTCCAGCCAATAGGAGAGCGCGAAATCCGCGCAAAAGTTTTGAATTCTTGGAAATATGACATAACAGTCTAAATATAAAGTTGAGAATAGAAAAGTTTCAGAAGACGCAGAAAGCATATTTGTAGTTACCTCGTGGATAAAGTCAAACGGTAGAGATTGATATCGGTGAGAATATCTTTCCGTTTATAAGATCGGGTATTAGAAACTAGGCTTATAGTTATTAATAAACTCTACTTACAACTCTAAACATAAAATATATTAAAAAACCTTAGCAATAACATGTAGGTAGGCAATAACATGTATGTTACTTTAAAGTTGTTACAGAAACAAGTGTTAAAAAACTAATAAAAAACACTTCATTTTCCATCACTAAACAGGACAATGCCTTAGCTTGCAGGTACATATCCACACAGTAAACTGATTAATCTTCATTGGGCTATAATAAACTGAAAACCCAATATCTTTGTAAACTTGTGGATGTACAGTATACGGCTGGATAAACAACAACACTAAAGACCCAAAGCAGGGATGAGATGAGATGTACCTGTTGCCACCAGTGGCACGCAGCTTGATGTGCAGAGCCGTGATGCCCAACACTTTACAACGCTCAGCCACGTCCTGAGCGGCTAACATAGCGGCATAGGGTGATGACTCATCACGATCAGCCTTCACCTTCATACCTCCCGTCACTCTAACTATTGTCTCTCTACAAACATTCATTCAATCAATCAATTAATAAATCTACCATTCAATAGACCAATCAATCAACCAATCAATCAATTTATTAGCAGCATAGCAACTACAACTGGTGTCTGTTCTCATTAAGATCGTCTCTCTACAACTAATAAAACTACTGATTGCCAGTGCGATGTCTGTAAGATATCAGACTGTGCATCAGTATATATGAATTCAAATCCAGGGCTCTCCCATCGTCAATAGCACTTTCGAGAGAGGAAACTGACGAAAACATTGGCCTTACAACTTTTTTACTTTTTTAGCAGAGCGGCATAGAAAACCTGCTCTTATTGATCAGCACTAATCTATATGTGGCAAGATACACTAATCAATCACATGCTAATATATTAACATTCAATTTAAGGTATTCCGATCAGTAATTAAAATAGAAAATGAAAACCTCAGGCTGTTGTAAGGTTTTTGTTAAATCCAAATAATTGTTGCTAACTGCAACCAATATATTAAGCGACGATTACTACTAACCATGGAGAGAAAAAGTAACAACACTAGCATCTGGAGTGAAATTTATCGCAGCTGTTTAACCTGCGTGTCAATGAACAAAATAAAAAATCGGGCCTGGTTAGTACCTGGATGGGGGACCAATGACCACTTTGAAAGACAGTGTTGATAGTTTTGAATGAAAAAATCCCAACAGTGTCTGAAGGTTACCCTTAACTATGTGCCTCCTGTCGTAAGTACTCTTATCAAACATAATTACTAATAGCAATGGAGAAGAAGGATGATATAACTAAAACTACTACAACAGTCAAAAATAAAGAAACTCTAATAGTATGTCATGTGTGTAACAACATGAACAAAACAATGTAAGGATAGTCTGTAACACGAGCGCTATGTTGAGGGAATAGCAAAAGGCACAAGAAAACTCACTTTCCAGAGAGATCGGTGACATGGACGAATGTATCGTTGAACGACGCAAAGATGTGTGCGACGCCAAACACATTCTCTCCCTCAGCAACCTGAGGACCTAGAGTAACCTGTTCAGTGGGAGCTGCCTTCTGCTTGCGGGGACCCATCTGTCGACAGCACAAATAATACTCAATTTTATTTAATTAAATGCAATGGTATTAGATATTTCTAGAAAATTATCTTTATAATTCATGGATAAAAGGTAACAACAAATATATAGCCTAAAAAATTATATTTCAAATAATTTTAAGTATTTCAAGTTATTAATAATTTTATCTCATGCATTAGCTAATGTCTATAACTGTAATCACCGTGCAACAAATTGAAATATATATTAAGAAAAATGCACTTCATCGAGTTTCAGCTTGCAAATTTAACTAACAAAAAATTAAAAGTAATTTATCAAGTTGATATGGACTTCGCCATACACAAGAAATTATGCTATACTACAGCGTAAAATTGAGAATAACTTCAGTCCGATATGTAATTTAAAATCACTTGAGAGAATAACGAAAATATGCACTACATAAACTACATTTGCCTTTAGCAAAGGCGAACCATAATTATAATATCGACGCAATTATTATTCTTTATATAAAATATTCAGAAAACTACAGTATACAACTTAAATCTAAACAAGGAGTTATTTTAAACTGAATATCGCAGACTATTCTACTTTTATTTAGATAGATTATTACAGTTTAAAGTCGATTAATTTCGATTAATTTCAGTAAATATTTTCTGAAATAAAAACATCACCTCGACGATATACAATGTTTCCAAAAGAAAGGAAGTTGTAGGGTTGCCACAATCAAAACAAATTATCCATATCCACTTCTCATATTGTTTAAGCCAAGCAATGTAAAAATCTTCATATTTGCATCAACAACAACAGCTCAATTAGTTTAATGAATACTTCAGTTACTGTTATCTATGACAACATTAAGCACTAAACCAAAACCAACCGATGAGCAGAGTGTGGGGATATTTATTCCAAGGAAGAGTACCAGCGGTATGGAGGTTTTGTAGTTTCAACATTTCATAACTACAACAATTATATAAACTGTTACTAGATCTCGGTGTGCGCGAACGTAACATGAATAGGAGAGAACACAGTGAAAAGCTTTTAACTGCCTATAAAACTATTCTTAAAAAATTAAAGGCTGATCAGGGGAGATTAGGGTGCATAAAGTGTAAGGTTCGAAGATTACGCCAGATCTGTGGAGCAGCATGCTAATTGGCAGGAGGGCATATTGACAAGTTTCGTGCCAGATCGAAGGAATATTGGTCCCTTTAGAGTAATTAAATTAGGTGACCAAGTAGACGGCTGCATGGAGCTAGCCGGTTATAAGTTGGGCGTACATGCATGTACGGGTACCTTTATCGACCATGACCTTTACCATGTAGGCCTATACAGACCCTGCTATCCAGGCATGACCGGTAATGAACTTAACAGATATATGTGTTCTTTGCAATGAATCTTCTAAGACAGAAGAATTTATAGACTTATCTATAATTTGTCCTTTCAACGTTTTTCTATATTAATATTTAGGAATTTAGGCTGTTTTCCGTATAACCAGTCCAGTATAAATGTTCGAGATTTAACTATCAGATCAGCGAGGCTGGGATTCGAACGCACGAGGGTTCAATTAACGTCAGGATCTGTCATTTACAACTTCATGATGTTACCCCTGCGCTACTAAGACTTTATAACCTCCACTTGCACCTTTTTGGTGCAACTTTTTTGACTCTTTGTGCAGAATAATATTTAGAACTAAATAGCAATTTTAACTACATGTTTTGATTCGAAAATTCTAGGAATTTTTTTCTGAACGACTGACGAAAAGTTTGTAAATCTCAAGAATTAATTTAATAAGATGATCATATAGTAACACAACAAAGAATTAATTGTATTATTATTATAAATCCTTGTATTAATAAATTATAGCCAATTTAAACCAAAGACCTTGGAATAGTACGCTGGTAATTGCAGCAGTGTATATAGAAGCCAATAGCAATCAGCTAGCATTCTTCGATTGTGATCAATGAGGATCATTTCCTGCTGCTTTCAGCCTACTGCTACTCGGTCTTCTAAATAAATTACGAGAAAGACCTTAGTTCCAATAGCTCGATTTTTTTCTAGGACATATTAGGAGCATGAATTCTATAATGCGTGGAAGGGGGCCCGAAAAATGTTGACCGTTTCACTAGCTCTTAATTTTAACTTGAACCTTTGCATAAGAGGAAAAAAGGGTGTAAGTAAAAAAATGTGAACTCTGTCCAGTAGAAGTGGTGCAAAGAGCCTTTGCTGAGAGGTGTTTAAGCCCCCCCCCCATACCGCCAAAATTAGGTGACTTTGTAATTCGTCGAGATCTGCAGAGTTTCTTCAGAGGTGAAAAAATTAACCTACTTTTTCCTAACCAAATGTTGGATTTTAGGTTTTCCCCTGACTTTAGAAAGGGAATTGGCGGGGGGGGGGTAAGATATGGGTATACACTCACTCTATGAGCCGAACGAAGTAATCAACAAACGGGGCGTAAGAAAAAAATGTGTACACTCCCAAAAAAATTTCGGGCTCCCTTTAAAAAATTCCTGGATCCGCCCCTGGACCTAGCATACCTTCACGATCTAATTAGGATATATCTATAGCTAATCGTTCTTTCCAGCTTGTTGCACCTCAAATCTGGAATTCTCTTCCGTGCAATCTTCGGAAATCTTCATTTGAATCACATCGGCCTTTGCTTTCCTATGAGCAGTTCCATAGGCAGTTGAAGACCTATCGTTTCCATTTCTCTTTTTCATCCAGTGTCCATGAGTTGCGACTTAACTTAACATAATTATACTGGTTAAGGAAGTCACAAGGACCTGTAACACCAGTTTTTTGATGTAATTTCGTACTTCTATACATAGAAACCGTAAAGGGAACAGAAGATATAAACCTTGACAAGTTTATAGGCTTCAAAGGAAGAACATAAGAAAAAACTAAACACTCACCAAAATACCACACACACACATAACCACCTCACATATAAACTTACATACAGGTACACAACTATGCACAAATACACATACATTATGCATCCATGCATGCACACATAAATGTACATTCATACACACACATGCACATACACACATACATAAACATACATACACTTATCAAATACTTATATGCATATACATATACATACATACCCCATATCCACATAAATATGCCCATATACACACATATATATATATATACATACCCATGCACGCACATATATACATACATACACATACATACATATATATATACATACGTACATATATACACATAAACACACATATATACACATACATATACACATACACATATACATATATACATACACATACTTTTATACAAAACATACACACTTATACATACACTTACATATATATACACATAGAATACACTCACACATACACACATCGAACTTACAGACAAAAATATGCAAGCATGCATATAACTACATACTAGGCATATCAACTAGTCGCAATATATAGTCATACATTACAATACATACAAGCATACATGCACAAACATACATAGACATACATGCATGTGTACACACATACACACACCTACGCATACATACACATACAAGCCTTACTCACACTCATGAATGCCTAGAAACCAAATACCCTCATGTAGTGTGAAACTAAACAGTCTATCTACACAAAACAACAAACAAATTATCAATTCAATGTATTTCTTTCCAATACTTATCTAGCCTATTCTTAAAAGCATTCACTGACTTTGCCTCTACTACATACTGAGGTAACCCGTTAAATATATTGAAAACTCTCTGACTGAAAAAGTTTCTTCTAACTTCTAATCTGGATCTAACCTTTATTATTTTGAATCTATGCCCTCTTGTTCTAGCATAATCTGATAGTTTGAAAAATTCTCCACATTCGATATTGTCAAAACCTTTAATTATTTTAAACACTTGAATTAAATCCCCTCTGGTATGTCTATCTTCTAAACTAATTAGACCTAATACATCTAACCTAGATTCATAGTTTTGACCTCTACATTCAGCAATCATTCTAGTTGCTCTCCTTTGAACTCTTTCCATACATTCCACATCCTTCCTTAAAAAAGGTCTCCACGCTTGTACGCAATATTCTAATTTAGGTCTTACTAATGCTTTATATAATTTAACTATTACATCCTTATTACTACTTTTTATAGTTCTCATAATTAAACCTAAAGTTTGATTTGCGCAATTTGCTGCTGATTTACACTGCTCTGAAAATTTTAGGGTATTATCAGTAATGACACCTAGATCTTTTTCTTTAATAGATGATTTTAGTTCTGCATTACCTAGTTTATATTGATTACAACTATTATTGTGACCTACATGCATAACTGTACATTTATCAACATTGAAGCTCATCTGCCAGGTAGTTGCCCAATTATGCAAACTGTCTAAGTCTCTGAAGTGATAACATATCTTCTAGATTACCCATATTTTTACATAATTTGGTATCATCAGCAAATTTACTCATTTTGGATATTATGCTGTTGTCTAAGTCATTAATGTAAACCAAAAATTAAATTGGACCCAACACGGAACCCTGTGGAACCTCCTTTTCTGCGAGTGCGACCTGCGCCTAAACCTCCTTTTCTTTAATTCCCTTTACTTTGGACTGATTTTCTAGATTTTGGAATTTGCACCGTTTTTGGATATTCTTTTTGCTCGTAGGCTTGAGTTTGTCTCAATAGTGCTCGATGTTGTCATTGATGACTGCAGCACTCTAAGTGTTGCTCTTATTATCAATTCAAGGGTCAATTAATACAAGCGAGTTGTTCTTATTGCTGGTTGAGTTATTGTTATTGTGATCATGGCGGACTACGATGGTGGTGGAGCGAGTGTTGTTAGGCAAAGGAATGACAGCCTAAGTATTTCGACCGGCTTTAACTCATCGCTGCGATGTGTCGACGAACTTAAATCCAGACTAAATAGTGTAAAAGAAAATGTTCGTAGCTTAGACGAAAATGTAAAAAAATTTACAAATAGAGCTATATCTCTAAATGAGCCGCTTGACGATCGTGGATACTTAACACAACGTAGGATTTCCGACGGTGGGTTGAGGAGTCGAGGCGGGCTTGGAGTATACGTTCCCCCGAGTGCTAGAAGGGGTGGTCGCGGAGGAGGGGCGTCGGATGCGTTCAGTAGGCTAGGCCCCCGACCTGGAGGGCAGAGTCGGAATAGAGACAGCGATGAGGACCCTGACGATGAAATATTCCGTAAGCAATCGATACAATCTTCTGTAATCGTCACGGCTAAGGACGAGAAATCCCGACAGGTAAATTTTGTGCATCATTTTCCTCCCATGAAAGCAGTAATTATTTGTAATTGTATTGTTCCATATATCTAGTTCTTCTAAGTGTCTAAATACTTTATTTACTATGTTAATAATTCAAGTTCTGTTTTTTAAAGAAAGCTTAACATTAGCACAGTAGCACTCAAGTCTTATTGTTGTTGTTGTTAAGGCTTTAAGTTCATTTTCCTGCCACGATGGCCTGTTTTTGCTATTATGAATCTACTGATCAGCAGTCAGACAAGAAACTGACATGCTACTGGTTCAACCCAAATTAGTGCATTCATTCCTAATCATCGCCAGTGGCGATGATTGGCTTAACTTAAAACGCGGTTGAGTATCTTAACGACATCGACACTGGCTCCAGCCAGTGTTGATGCGGATCAGTATGGGTGGTGTTCAAATTCTGGTCTCCCCCGTCACTGACATCGCTTTCGAGTAAGGAAACTGACATTAACATTAGTTTTTTACCAGCTTTTTTTAATGACATAAAAATCAGTACTATTCTGTGTTGTTTTAGATTGTACAAATCTATATAAAAAATAAAAAGTCTTGTATGAATGCAAAATTACGCATTATGCTTAAGGACATTTTTAATATATTTTAGCGTAAACATTTCAAACATTGTCACTGTGTATATTATTATTATAGACGCTAGTTTTTAAATTGATTTGAACATCTAAAAAGCAGCAATTCTGGTTTTTCGATTTGCTTTGAATCTGTACATTTAATTTGAAAAGAATGATTCGCAAGTAGGATTAATGTATAAGCCTTGAATAGATGTTATCATTATTCTCAATATTTTATGTATATTGCAATCTTGGTTTGTATTTTGTACATAAATCTAAATAACTTAGTGTATAACTTAGTGCAACACAATCAATTATTGATTGACTTAAATGAAATGTCTCTTGGGAAGAAGAAGCTTGCAAGCGTCTCATGGTGTGACACTCGCAAGCGTGACAAGTGAAGGGAGGAACGTTGCTGCCCTATGTTTTATTCAAGTGCAAGGAACTGATCTTCTTCTTAGCTTATGTCGCATTCATTCAACCTTCGGTTAGCAACTTCATCAACATTGTCTAGAAGAGCCAAGCAACCATCGAGCTTTGACGTAAAGCACTTTTCCACTCTTCCACTGGCTGGAGCCAGTGACAATGTCTATAAGACACTTGACCTAGTATCAGTATGGGTGGTGTTCAAATCCTGGGCTCGCCCGTCACTGACATCGCTTTCGGGTGGGGAAACTATCGTTAACATTAGCTTTATTGGCTTTTTTTATACAATGTGATGCATAGTTTGCATTGGAGCCCCACAGCATTACTATTCAAGGAACATACAATGATTATCTTCTTTGCGTTGTTTAGGAGACGATAGCGAAGCAGAACGGTGATACGGAGGGCAGAGCGAGGAATCGACGGATGTTTGGACTGCTGATGGGCACACTGGCTCAGTTCAAACAGGAAGAGCAGACAAAGGTCAGCCAGGTGCAGAAGAGAAAAGCTGTCGAGCAAAAATTGGAGGTTTGTACGAAATACTGCACATCTGTCAGTCAGTTAATTGATCATTGTAACGCGTTAGTCAATCGATTTCCAGAGTCAATCGTTATTCATTTGATCATCGTAAATAATTGGTCAGTTAATTGATCATCTGTGAGTCAGTTAACTGGTAATCATAGGTAGTTAGATACAAATAAGACTATAGAATCCATATGGCAGACTCCTATCTCCTTGTATGTTAAATTGTGGAAGATTCATTGATCAGGTTTAATGCTGCCTAGGTAAAAAAATTTTGAATGGCTGAGTTCGTAACACAGTTTTGTGTAATAGGCAGTAGGCTGCTGATGTACATCCTAGCCTGATCATCTCTGTGCCCCTATGGTTGCAGACGTTAAAGATTACTTTGCTCAGTTAAATTTAAATTTAAAATAAAATTAAACCATGTTTTTCGTCAGAAAGTTACAGTTTTCTCTATCTCCATTGTATTACATTCTTTATTACTGTACACTGTGATAGTAATATGTAACACAATATAACAACAATTAGAATGCTACAGTCATCAGTGACAACATCGAGCACTATTGAGACAAAGCCAATCTGGGGAGCAAAAAGATGGTCCAAAAATGGTGCAAATTCCAAAATCCAGAAAATCAGTCTAAAGATCTGTGATATATATATATATATATATATATATATATATATATATATATATATATATATATATATATATATATATATAAATATGTATGATAATAAATAATAAATATGTATGATAAATTATAATTTATATAAATATATATGAATATATATACTGAAATACTATGCATTCAGGAGAAGCAGAGAGAGGAGAAGGAGAGAGAGAAGGCGGAGCGTAAGAAGATGATTGACAGCCTGAGGGACAAGAGGAGGGAGCTGCGGCACTTGGAGGCTAAGATGGAGTTGGCAGAGCTGCATGAGTACTGGGAGGAGGAGACGAGGCAGCTGATGGGCTTCATCAGGACCGAGGCCTCGCCCAGCATCTTCTATCTGCCCAAGCTCCACACCACTGCCACCAGGAAAAAACTCAGCAAGACTGGAGAGGTGTGTAGACGTTTAGAATGATGTTTAAAATGTTTATGTGATGTTTGAAACTGATGTGATGTTTAAAAGATGTTTAAAATTAGGAGGAATAATGTTTCAATTCTGTACGATATTTTAAAGCTAAGCGCTATTTTATTTTCTGTACGATATTCTAAAGCTAAGTTTATTGTTAGTATCCTGTCTCACATGCATATGCCAGAACAGGATTTCATTTATTTGATTGATTTAATGATTGATTGGTCGATTGAATGATTGATCGATTTATGGCAGGATCTAGAGTGATTAATAATGTAGCGATGTAAGCTTCTGGAACGTTACTCATTGAAAGATTGATTGATTTATTAATTGATTAACTAGATTCAATAAGACTGAGATCAGAGTGGTGTTGGCTTCTAGAACAGGATATTGCGCATTAATTGATGATTGATTGATTACGCATTGGTTTATAGATGAATTTATTGATTGATAGGATCTAGAGCGACTGATTGCTGAATGATGTAGGCTGTTGGAACAGGTCATTGTGTCTTGATCGATCAATTGATTGATTGATTGATTGAATTGATTGATTGATTGATTGACAGGACCTGGAGCGACTGATTGCTGAACGACTTAGGCTGTTTGAATACGCATTGTATCTTGATTGATTGATTGTTTGACTAATTGATTGATTGATTGACAGGACCTGGAACGACTGATTGCTGAACGACGTAGGCTGTTGGAACAGGATATTGCTCAGATCATGACGGCTGATGATTTTGACGAGGATGATGATGAGGCGGGTGAGCAACAACAACAGGATGAACCCGACAGCAAGGCGGCTCGGCTCAGCGCCAGTGCATCAGACATGCGTGAGGTGATCAGGCGTCAGAATGCTGCGCGGCGCAAGGGAGTCGTGGCGCAGTACGATGCCGAGAAGAGCGCGATGTCAGATTTAGATGATGAGGGAGGAGAGGTTAGCGTGGGGGTGGATTATGAGCCCCCCACTCTGCCACCGGATGATGATGATGATGATGAGAGAAATGGTAGAGATGATGATGTTAGTCAAGATGAAGATAAACAGACAGATGGTAGGAGAGTCGTTACCAGAGTGAACGAGACTAAACAAGATAAGAGGAAGGCAGGAGAGACGCACAACGGAGAGAACTCGGAGATATCTAGGGATACAGAGAAACAGACTGATGATGATGCAGTTTTGAATACCTCTCAGGAGTCATCAGACACTAGCAAGCAACTGGACACGCGTCAAGAGAACGTTGATTACAGACGTAAGTCAGCTGAGTTGAGTCAGTCAACAGAGCGGGATGAAGATGTGGAGGGAAGTGACAGTGACTCAGAGGTGAGGGGTGCAGCTGCTGCAGCTGGCAGTGAAGCTGCTGCAGCTGCTGAGACGAGAGCCACTGCTGCCTCTATGGCTGCTGCGTATCTGGCAGCCTATCCCGACAGTGCACAGACTGCTGTGGATCCTGCGACGAGTAAGACTAAAGCTAGTCGCTGGAACATTGCTCCTGATGCCCAGCAGGAGGTCGCTTCTGTCAGAGACGTTGCGACATCTCTTGAGCCGAGAGAAGTGACGTCTGTAAGCACTGGCGAGACAGCGAGAGCTGAGGAGAGTGGTAGAGATCTATCAGTCAAGCAGGGAGAGAAGCCAACGACAGACAGCGATAAGGACGGCAGTAGAGATAGTAGTAGCGATTCTGAGGACGAGGAGAAAAAAGAAGATAATAATGAGAGGGACAGCAACGCAAGAGAAGGAGGAAGGAGGAATCTGTCGGACAGCGATAGGGAAATGAAGCTAACTGAAGCTAAGAAAGAAAGTTGTGATGAGAGTAAACCTAGGGAGAGTAGATCTCCAAAGAAGCTCAAACGTGGGAGATCAGTAGAATCTCCTAAGAGATCGAGCGTGTCTCCTAAGAGACAGAATAAATCTCCTAAACGGGCTAGCCGATCTCCCAAGAGTTCCACAAGGAAGTCAAGTCCTTCTCCAAAGAGAACAAATAAATCGCCCAGAAGATCTTCTCGGTCTCCCAAGAGATCTACAAAGAGAGATAGTACTTCTCCCAGGAAAAGGAATCGTTCTCCTAAGAGATCAAGCCCATCTCCGAGAAGGTCTGCCAGATCACCTAAGAGGTCTGCAAGATCTCCTAAGAGATCACCAGAGAAGTCTAAGAGGGTTAGTAGATCTCCCAAGAAATTAAGGAGATCAAGCCCATCTCCTAAGAGATCAAACAAGTCACCTAAAAGATCGAATAAATCTGCACCGAGGAAAAGCCCTTCTCCCAAGAGACGCACCAGATCTCCCAAGAGATCGCCCAAACGCAGCGAGGATAATAAAAACAAGGGAAGAAAACGTTCAAGACCATCATCATCATCATCAAGATCACCTAGCGTCGAGAGAAAGAGAAAGGAGGTGGTGCGTAGACGTAAGAGATCATCTGACTCCAAAGATAATTACAGAAGGAACCGGTCGAGATCTAGATCTGGCAGAAGACGTAGGTCCTCGTCTAGATCAGGTCGGAATAATGCTCGCGGTGGTCGCAGGCGTAGCAGCAGCAGTAGCGACAGCTCAAGCTCCAGAGAGCGACGTAGGAAGAAAGCCGGGGCGAATAAACGTGACGCTACGAGCAAGACTGTGAATAAAAAGAAGGCGAGGTCGTCGAGTCCGTCTTCATCTTCATCGTCGCCAGCCAGACGTCGGAAATCATCGTCGTCGTCTTCATCGTCAGATGAGGAAAATGTGAAAAAGAGATCATCTTCTAGCTCGTCTGAGACGGACGAGGAAAAGCTGCGAGATGCCGCTTTGAAGAACTTGACTAAGAGTAAAGCCTCGGCAGACGCTGGGCTGGATTCTGTGCCTCTGCCATCGTCAGGCTAGTGACACCTGTGAAATGATAAATGTCTTCATTTGTTTAAAACTGATTGATTTGTTGACAGAGGTTTTAATTTTAACACTGTTACGTGACGCTGTCTACTTAGTTTAGTTCTCTAGCTGCAGTGCTTTGACACTGGCTGATTATGTATTAAGTGGGTCCATTATTATTAGTGGCTCTTTTATTATTTTTATTTTCTATATAGATTGTAATTTAAAAAATTTCCTATCTAGGGTTGTTTTATGTTGCATGTTGGTCTGGGTGAATTGATCTGTAGTGATGTGTGCTGTGGGGACGTCACTGACATCATTCTTGGATGAGGAAAAGGATTTACATCTTCATTATTTTAAAGCTTGTTACAGCTATGGTTATGTTACTGGATAGTGTGATTACTGTTTGTACAAATTATGTCTGTTTATTGTGAACAGTAGAATGTGCTGATGTGTACATTGGGACATCATGTGACGTTATATGTGACGTGTGACAGGAATTTATGTAACGTGACAAAGTTTTAACTTTATTCTAAATATTTCCATTGATTGATAACAGTGATTTACAGAAATTTTGCACAACTTGCAACATCATACTTTTCTTATGTAATTTTTTGCGCTGATTTCAAATCTGCTTTTGGTTTTTCTCTATCACCCTCAGTTGTTGAGATATTGAGACTTATATCATTTTAAAGTTTTACAAAATTATAATTTTTGAACTAATATTTTAGTCAAAATATGTATTCTCTATATAATTATATAAATTCAATTTAGTAATATAATATTTTTATATAACTTATATGTTAGAGAATAAAGTTAAATATTAATAAGTAGAATGAATTTCTACTTTTTGTAGAAATTTCTTATGTAATTTTTTAATGTAATTTCAACAGTCTAGTAAGCTCTATAATGAGAGAATTTGCTAACTTAATTAAACACCACAATTTTACTTTGCCTATAATTAATAAATGCAGTACACGCCAAGATTAATTATTTTGCTAGTTTAACTGGTGAAGTTATAGTCAGCGTGTACGAGATCTTGCGACAGTAGCTTGAGTGTGTCATATCGTCCTGAAAAGCCTTTGTGAGCTTCTGAACCTTGACGTTAAGCACAAAAACCACCTTCCTACCTTCTGTCTCCTATAAAAATGGCAGCACCGGCAAAGTCAATTTCAGATCGCACTGGAGGATCATCAAAGTCTGCTAGGTGTTGTTGTGTGAACGATCCAGAGAAGTTCTGCTACGTCTGTGGATAGTTTGTCCCCAAGACGAACATGAGAAAGATCTCAATCCATGATCAAGCAGCATATCATCTTTACTTTGGGTGTAAAATGGGCGATCAAGATAAACAGTAAGCTCCACATGTAATCGGTTCTACATGCTCAGTATCACTCGGTAAATGGCTGCGTGGAAGAAGGAAGTCTATGCCATTTGCTGTCCCCATGGTGTGGTGTGAGCCTCTTGATCATGTCACTTGACATACTACTTCCTTTTAAGCAAAATAGCTGGCTTCCATATCAAGAATCGTAGTGGCATCACATATCCTGATGTTGCTTCTGTCAGGAGACCAGATACGAAGATCAGAGACGGAGATATATATGACTCAGATTACATCCAGGATGACAATAGCGAGCCTCACCTGATAACAACTGTTTAACTGAATGATCTTGTGCCTGAATTGTCTCTGTCAAAATCTCAATCAGAACTACTGGCATCAAGTTGGAAGGAATGGAACCAGCTGCAGAAGAGAACCTTTAAAGCTGTGGTTAGTGGTTTTCTGGGAAACCATCGTGTTCCTAACTGCAGAAAATGCGTAAGGAATATGCTGCAGTGCTATCGGCTAATGGGATGCAATATGTCACCGAAAATACACTTCTTGGATTCCCATATTGACTTCTTTCCAGAAAACCTCGGAGCTGTTAGGGATGAACATGGAGATTATATTCCATCTGGACATATCAGTCACGGAGTCACGTTACCAAGGTAAATGGAGTGCCTTAATGCTCGTGGAATATTGCTGGACGTTGTATCGCGATGACACGGATGCAGAACATAGGAGAAAGTCAAACTCTAAGAGATTATAGAAATTATAAGTAGTTCTGTAGACGTATTTATAGGCTGGACTAAGTTTACTTAAGGTTTTTACCTTATCTGAACGTTTTACTAAGATTAATAAAGATTTGGTGGTGAATGTCAATGACATACATATACGTATACAGCTCATTTTGGTGCGTAGTTGGTGAAATTTCTAACTGAGATACCTCAAAAACTGAGGGTGATAGAGAAAAACGGAAAGCAGATCAATCAGCATACAAAACTCTACTAAAGACACCCTATGCCATTGTTGTGCGCTCCGAATTTTTTTTTTGTAGACCAGTGTAATTTATCGTTGCTATTTATTTAAGTAATAATTAGTAAGTAGCAGCAGTATATACATAGCTCAGTATAGTGCGCATGTCTTGTAATATCTTGAGTTCAGGGGACTTCGGTTCAGATTGAGATGTAGTATAGGATTCATAGGAGCGGTGAAATGAACGTTGAACTTTACTGTGATGTCACATGTGCTGCTTAGAGTGCTAGATGCAGCATGGATGATAATATAACGTATATGTTTATTGTAATCATTTTAGCTTCAGGCGTATTAGTTATGTTGGTTCACTTTTATATTTTATAGATCCATTCTAGGATCTATAAAATGAAATTGCCTGTGCACTTATTTCAAAGAACCAGCATAGAACAATTACATGACCTGGTATACATACATTATATATATATATATATATATATATATATATATATATATATATATATATATATATATATATAATATGTTCCCGGTAGAGCTGATCAGAGAGTAAAATCTCGGACAATCACTTTTCAGGGTACACCGATATACCTGACATCTTGAAGAAAAGGCCTACAAGCTTCTGACCTTGATCGTAGCTTCAAGATATTCGACCGCGGATCAGTATGGGTGGGGTTCAAATCCTGGGCTCGCCTGTCACTGACATCGCGTTCGAGTGAAGAAACTGACGTTAGCATTAGTTTTATCAGCATCTGATGTTAAACCCACATTTAAAAAATGATAGCCTAATCGTGCGATTGTTAAATATTAGTTAACAAGTAGCCAGATATTAGTTAACAAGTAGCCAGATAACAACAGCTGCCTGTAGGATTGCAGGCGTTAAAGCGTTGAACAGAAAACGACACAGACACAAGTAAATGATAGACTTGGTTTTACTCGACGTACTCTATGTACCGATGATGTCGCTAACTCACTACGGGCGTATTAGACTTTACACAAAAAACAAGTTCCTTCTGCACATCATCCATCATGTGCACGTAATATAAAACGTTTGTTAATATACAACTTGTGCCAGCCAACGTGTGTAGAATGCACATACAGCAACAGACGTATGTACAAAATGAACATAGGTCTAAATATGTTTTAGTATTTAGTTTGTGTACATAAAAGTGTGTGTGAGTGTTAAAAGTATGTGTGTGTAAACACGCACGTGTATGTGTGGACACTTCAACATGTGTAGATAGTTTAGCACACAGGTAAAATAAGCTAACGTTAACGTCAGTTTCCTCACTCGAGAGCGATGTCAGTGACGGGCGAGCCCATGGCAGGATTTGATCCCCGCACATCGGCCAGGTGTGTTGTAGTGGTTGTTAATAATTCACTTCTCACCCAGTTTATCCGTTATTTGCTGGCGAGAGTGACCACAGTTACATGTAGACGTGAGAACTACTTAACATATATTAAATAGTATGACTTATTAAAACGGTATTTAAAAGTAAATTGTTATTAAAACTATCTATCACATAGACAATAACTATCACTGATAAAAATTGTTTATTCAATAGATATTCTTCTACACGTACAGACACACATGCTAGACATACTTGCGTATACGGCGGGATTTAGAGCACATGGTTTAGTTTGCGCGTCAATAATCGACGTTAAGCTACATCGGCCTAGGTTAGTACTTTGTGGGTGACCATCTTGGAAGACTGATTGTTGACAGCTTTTTGAAGGAAAAATCCCAGGGTGATGGAAGGTTTCTTAAAATCCGCGCCGGTTGCAATTGATGCGCCGTCAAAAGCAAAGATTTCCATAATAACCATGGAGAGGAAGGAGGAAATGGGCCTTAAACAAGCATCTCTGCTTCCTGACCCAGAGTGCCGTTATGTTATACGTACACACAACTGGATATGCTAGAGGCAGATAAGAGATTCTATGCAGGCGTGTATAGTATATACAGGCTAAACATTATAAATAACATATATACAGTGTAAACTTGTACTCAAGCATGTTCAATATACAGTAGTACATTATAATATAATATATGTATATATCATACAGTGTACTTATACACAAGCGTGTTTGTTAAAGACTTCCAGTGGCGTAGCCAGAAATTTTTCAAGGGGTGGCAGCTTAAACTGATGGGGTGATAGCTTAAACTGATGGGGTGGTAGCTAAACTGATGGGGCGGCAGCTTAAACTGATGGGGTGGAAACTTAAACTGATGGGGTGGAAGCTTAAACTGATGGGGTGGTAGCTAAACTAATGGGGTGGCAGCTTGAAATGATGGGGTGACAGCTTAAACTGATGGGGTGGTACCTGAAATGAAAGTGATTAAGGCAAAAAAAAGCAGAAAGTCGATAAAACTTGCTTTGGACTGGGTGGGGGGGAAGTTGAGGTGGCAGCCTTTTCACTTAGGCTGGCTGCACTTGCCCCCCTGTGCCCCTCCTTAGTTACGCCACTGAAGACTTTATAAATAAACCAGTCATCAATTTCACGAGTATTTATCAACATAGTTACTTCTACACGTGGATAATCTTATAGCAGAGTATTTGCTCATTTAACGCTACTGTGACGTATAATTAGCATAGGGCGATCCTCAAACATACTGATTGATCGATTGATAGGAGTTTCTGCAACACGGGCTGATGCTCAGATCAACAACAACAACATTCGCAGGAAAATAAATAAGAACAGAAACGCTGACATTAACATTAGCACAGGCTCTGTTACATTAACACAGGCACAGGCTCTCTTACGTTAACATTAGTACAGGCTTTGTTACATTAACACCAGCACAGGCTCTCTTACGTTAACATTAGTACAGGCTCTGTTACATTAACAGATGCAGAGGCTCTCTTATATTAACACTAGCAGAGGCTCTGTTACATTAACACTAGCATTGGCTCTGTTACATTAACATTAGCACAGGCTCTCTTACAATAGCATTAGCATAGGCTCCGTTACATTAACACTAGCGTAGGCTCTCTTGCAATAAACAACAGTAAAACTAAACAACACACTTGCAGCACAATATATTCGTATTCGAAGACCTTCAGCATAAATTCTCTTTTAAAACTAAATTCTTTAAATAGAAATCAAACGCCATGATGTACTACAATAAGGAAAATGTAAGCACTCCACAGTCTGCACATCGGTTGTCTGTCTCTACCAATGCGTGAATTGCCCAGTCCTGGGAAAGTTTAAATGTACACAAGTCCACAAACATGAACAACTGAAGTACATAAAGCTCACGTTGAAACAACACTTGATTTAAAATAGTTTAATTTGAAGTTATACAGAGTCATAGTTGAGGTAGAAAGATTTACAATAATGGTTAGTTAGCTGGTAACTATAGATGGCTCATTTAGTTAGGCGCTAGACTTCAAAACAACAGTTCGGCGACTCGAAATTCATATCTAGGAGGAACCGAGAGAGAGTCATAATAGCAAAAGTAAGGAATTAACAATACAGCAGATCTCAGCGTTACCCGGTCAATCTATACTCGAGGCATGTCTTCTACATTGCTTCAAAAACGCGTAGAAATTTATGTTTATCATATGAGCCTACGAGTGGGGAAATTGTGTGGAATATATTAGCCTAATAATATTACTAATGTTTTTATTTATAAGTGGACCGAACACATCGTCTGGCGCAAACCCCACTAATACTTACCCAGCAGTAAAGACGCGTTGACCTGCTAAAAGAGTACAACATTCGTTCCTTGTACCACCACGCATTATAGTGAAATGATTAGCGACGTTGGTGGCTATCACATTATAGTACCACACATTAAAACCGTTAGGAATTTTAGTCCATTTCCGTGTAACCAAACACCAAACGTGTTACTGTGAACGTCCGAGATTTTACTCTCAGATCAGCGCGGCCGAGAATTGAACCCACGAGAGTTAAATTCACCTCAGGATCTATCATTTTAAACTTCATCAATTTTCCTGACGCCTCTAACCAGTGCGCTATTGAGACATTCTAAAGCAGCAGAAACAATCATTCATCGAATCACGCAACACTAACACAGTGCATCACGTGACACTGACACAACAGATCACGTGACACTGGCACAACGCATCACATGACACTGACAACGGATCACGTGATACTGACACAACAGATCACGTGACACTGACACAACGCATCACGTGGCACAGACACAACAGATCACGTGACACTGACACAACGCATCACGTAACACTGACACAACGCATCACGTAACACTGACACAACGACCAGCAGAAAGAGTGTTGCATATATGGAATAGTCTGACACAAGACTAGAGCGACAGCAAGGGATCATCATAGACAGAAGAGAATTAGCGAATTCTAAGCAGCAGTTAAATTACAGTAGTCAACATTATGATAGCACAGCAAAGAACTACAGAAATATCTACAATGCTATATACAAACGTCTATGCGTCAATATTTACAGATAAAAAACTATTTGTGCTTATGAGTATAAGTGAAAACTGATAAGTCACTGTTTGTAACGAGATAAATGTAAAGTGTGCTGTAGGTAAGACAAACCAATAATTATAATCTGATAGATTTAGATTTTCAGCACTGCAATGGTCACCATGAATTGAACGTTGAGTAAATCAACCAATGAATCAAAATCAATCAATGAATCAAAATCAATCAATTAATCGATACAATCAAAGTGACTCTGCTTCTTGAATGAACCAGATCAATGATTCAATAAACAGACTCTTATTCTTTGATTCTGCCTCTTATAGGCAACAGAAGTTCATATGGGTCAATTGACTGATCAATATTTTCATTATTGTGTCAGTCAATAAATGAGCCAATGAATAAATCAACGATAAAACAAGCAAATTAACTAGTACACTTGTGATAATTGAATGATTTTAGAGAGTATTAAGTTAATTACTTATAAAGTCTTGACAATCAAACAGTATTAAGGTTTTATAAGCGCATACTCCCACACACGCAGTTTCTAATCAATAAGTGCAATCAATCAGTGCAGCAATCAATCAATCTTCGTAATGATTAATGACGCGACAAACTAAAAGCAATTGTTTTACCAAAACAATTTTTTTACGTGAGATCAGAAACAAAACAAGACAAAGTCTTACGGTATTCACACATCCCCCACTTAATTAAACACAAAGATAATCGATTAAGCTACTCTAAATACCAATAGACCAATCAATCGACCTATGAATCAATCAATCAATCAATCGAGCAATCAATCGATCAATCAACCAAGCTATCAACCAATCAATCAGTCAATCAATGTACAAATATCACAATCATTCATTAGTGTATAGATTTTTATTAATTATTTGTAATTAAATTTTTAATCAGTATATATCAGAATCGCGACATGCTATTAGTTAGAAAATTTGAATTTAGTGACAAAAAAGAAATATAGAGAAATCTCCTTAATAGAAATTGTTGTATCCGTTATCTGTTAGCAACTACTTTTGTCTATTAGTCAGTTTCTATTTATAGTTCTATACATAGCACTTGTACGGGCGGTGACTCGAGAACTGTGGCTGGAAAGATTTAATAATGCTTAAAATGAACTATAGGCCTATATATGCCTATATAATCAGATCCAACTCAGTTCAACACTTGCAGGAACAAAGCTAAATTAATAAATAACATATAAGCCTCCACGCAGGAACACTGAAGAAAACACAGAGATATAGCCTTTACTCTCAGACACATCAAAGCACATACAAACACACACACACACACACGCCGCAAGCATGAACACATAAAACATTATTTCATGCACTTTCACACTTAAATACAAGCATACCACAATGATCAGTAAATAATATAACAACAAAATCAATTCCTTTGTTACGAGAAACAAAAAGCTGGGTTTAACGTTTAGTTTAAACACACTGCGTCAGTTAAACAAAAACTAATATGTAGAACATAAAAAGTGCACTCCTAACTCTGTACAACGAATCAAATGCGTCTCTACATTGCTCGACCTGTAAATGTATCAGATCTTCAAAGTTCTCCACACAGTGGAACACCCGCTCAGTGTCAGACTGATCGCTCAGAAAACATAAGGTGTTCTGTCTACAGAAGATAAAGGACAGCGAATGAGCTTTCATTTGTTTTCAGATGACATCATGATGAATGTTTTCAGATGAATGTTTTCAGATGAATGTTTTCAGATGACATCATGATGAATGATGTCAGATGAATGTTTTCAGATGACATCATGATAAATGTTTTCAGATGAATGTTTTCAGATGAATGTTTTCAGATGAATGTTTTTAGATGACATCATGATGAATGATGTCAGATGAATGTTTTCAGATGACATCATGATGAATGTTTTCAGATGAATGTTTTCAGATGAATGTTTTTAGATGACATCAGAGCAGGAAAGTCAATCTCACACTCAGTGATTAAAGCAGCAATCTCAGCACAAGAAATGTCCCCTGATGACTGAGGCAGCACGATGCTGTCTGAGCAAACAAAGACTTTCCATTGTAACACACAATAATCTTGTTCAACTTCTTTCTGATCGGCGTTCAGCTGGTTCCCCATTCCATTCGATGACGACGAATTTCACGCATGAGAATAATTTAAACTTAAAAAGAATTTACAACCACAAGATGATACATTGAAAGGTTTTAAAATCCGTCAACTGCCATTTTCTAAACTAAGCATATGTTATGCACGGAATGAAGTATTTTGACATCCGGTAGAGAGGAAGTGAAGCAGCCTGAGACCTGGTGGTGTAGCAGGCAGTGAAGCAGCCTGACATCTGGTGATGAGCTCTTAACCACTTCCCATGTAAGCATCGAGGCTTTTATTCACCACGAGACACAGCAACAACAACAACAACAACATGATATGCTTTGCAACAGTTCATAGAAACACTACTGTACAAAATGACTAAACAGCTCTGACACGTGTAGACGATAAACTCAATAACAGCTATAAATAGAATCAGGTCAAGAGTGAGTGAGATAGAGAGAGAGAGAGAGAGAGAGAGAGAGAGAGAGAGAGAGAGAGAAAGAGAGAGAGAAAGAGAGAGAGAGAATGAGTGAGACAGAAACGCAGCTTCAAATAGAGAGAGAGAGAGAGAGAGAGAGAGAGACGAGAGAGAAAGAGAAAAGAGAGGGGGGTGAGAGCGAGAGCGAGAAAGGATAAAAGACAAAAAAGTTTCCACAATTATCTCAGTCTCAGTAGTAAGTTGAAGGTAAGTGTTTAGAAGCAGCGTGGCATAGTAATCCATAGGTCGCGAGTTCAACTCACAGAGTGGCCGCACTTTCTGCGCATTATCTGGCTTAGAGTTCAAATTTATACACCGTCTACTCTACACCCGACAACTCAACTAGCTCGACAATTCCTACCATACACTGACGTGACTGCATATCCCTATGTTTCAGCACAAATGTCTATTTTCCGCACATTCTGACAGTTACAGCTCATAATGGTAACACTGTTGATTCATAATCCACAGGCTGCTGGTTCAAAACTCAGACAAGACACTCAGCTTTACGTAGTACAGAAATCTTCTCCATCTGGTCAAATCAGATTTCGTAATTCAGATTCACTCAAACTCTTCATCAATAACTGCATTCTTAGGTTTAATTCAGAATGTAATCTAAAGAGAAGATAAACGGAGACGTTTATATGCCGTGGACTGGAAGCACTCTTTAATCACATTGCTTGGCATTTCTTTGACCAATCAGATGTCGCGAGACATGTTCATATTCATCCAATCAGATGACAGGATTTAACTCCTTACCTCATAATAACATGCCAGCTTGATCCCTGTAACAAATAACATAAAACAAAAAAATTTCAAATTTAGACAAAATGTCTAACAAACCTGTATATGGACGTCACCTTTGTACGTCACCTTTGGACGTCACCTTCGTCAGCTTTGTGGACACTGGCCACAGCTCACGCAGGCTTTAACGAAATCAGTTTACACGGCATGGCTCAAATACAGGCAAAGTTAATGGAACCGTTGCTTAGTTTAATTAATTGATTCGGATATTTATATGTTATCATGAATGGCGATCTAATACATAATTTCTATTATAATGCAACGCAAAATGACTCGAGGCTTCAGGAACTACCTGCTGTTAAGACAACAGATGAAATATTAATAGTATCACAGATATTGAACTTGGAGTAATGAAACACCCTCTATCAGAATTATCCCACTAAAGATCATAGGCTTTGTCATCACTATATCAAAATCATCCCACCCAAGATCACAGGCTTTGTCATCACTATATCAAAATCATCCCACCCAAGATCACAGGCTTTGTCATCACTATATCAAAATCATCCCACCCAAGAGCAAAGGCTTTGTCATCACTATATCAAAATCATCCCACCCAAGAGCAAAGGCTATGTTAATAGATATATAATCACAGCTCTACGTTGTTAATAGAGAGTTAATCAGAGCTCCACGTTTTTAATAAAGAGTTGATCAGAGCTCTACACAGTTAATAAAGAGTTGATCAGAGCTCTACACAGTTAATAAAGAGTTGATCACAGCTCTACACAGTTAATAAAGAGTTGATCAGAGCTCTACACAGTTAATAAAGAGTTGATCAGAGCTCTACACAGTTAACAAAGAGTTGATCAGAGCTCTACACAGTTAATAAAGAGTTGATCAGAGCTCTACACAGTTAATAAAGAGTTGATCAGAGCTCTACACAGTTAATAAAGAGTTGATCAGAGCTCTACACAGTTAATAAAGAGTTGATCAGAGCTCTACACAGTTAATAAAGAGTTGATCAGAGCTCTACACAGTTACACAGTTAATAAAGAGTTGATCAGAGCTCTACACAGTTAATAAAGAGTTGATCAGAGCTCTACACAGTTAATAAAGAGTTGAACATAGCTCTACGTTGCTAATAGAGAGTTGATCAGAGCTCTATGCTGTTAATAGAGAGTTAGTCATAGCTTTATGCAGTTAATAGAGAGATAATCAGATCTCTACTCACTTGAGTTGTTTGTAGTCTTGTTTCTCATAACTGTTATCAGCAGGTTCACACTCGTACGATGCTAGAGATAACGCTGCGTCAATCAATCAATTAACCAATTAATCAATCAAACAATTAATCGATGAATCAATCAATTAATCAATCAGTTAGTCAGGTAGTCAATCAGTCGATCAAAAAATAAACAATTCCGATGGTCGATCGATCAGCTAGTCATTGAATGGATCAAACAATCAGAAAATCAGTGCATGCAAGGGTTCTTATTTTTCCCGAAGCTATTTCCTGATGATGAAAGGTAGAGAAGAGTGGAGGCATTATATAACATGGACCTGCCCGTAGGCTGTGCACTAAGAGAGAGAGAGAATATTTCATTAAACACTTTACTAAACTTTAATGATTTAATGATACCGTTGCATTAATAAAACTACAGTCTCTACCACGTAAGATGATAAAGTTATTGGTAAGTACTTACACGTTTCAGTGAAGACAGGATTAGTGAGCAGGTAGTTGAGAACAGATGGACATCGGTCGAACGGGCACTGCAAGTCAAATAAACATGAGAGAATATTAAACAGCACTGAGTAATAGTAATAAAATAAAGCTGGTAGCGCTAATGCTAACGTAGTTCCCTCATTCGTAAACCATGTCAGTAACAGGCAAGCCCAGGATTTGAACCCCGCACATACTGAAACGCGCAATAGTAATAACAGTAAAAGACCTCTTCTATATCACACTTAAACACCGGCATGTCTAAAGAATAAACATAACAAAAATTTGAGTGCTACAGTTGTCCACGACAACGTCGAACATTAAATGCCAAACTTAGCGTCAGTTAACTGCTCGATAGCATGTCCGTGACGAGGAAAGAACTGGATTTGAATTCGGCTATTATCACAGATACTATTAGTTCTTCCACACACACAACAGGTACTATTAGTTCTTCCACACACATATCACAGGTACTATTAGTTCTTACACACACATCTCGCGTACTATTAGTTCTACACACACACATCATAGGCGTCACATACCTCCACCTGTTTCCACGATATAAACTCAGTCACAAGCTTTGCCAGCTGCCAGAATTTCTACAATAACAAATTCACAAAACATTACATTAAATACATGCTGAATTATTTAAAAGGTTGTTTCTTATTGCCTTCCTCAGGTTGATACTTTCTGATACAGAAATTACTAGCGCAGTGTATACACAAGGGACGGAGGTCGGCGCATTGGTAAAGTGTGTGCCTCAGAATCGTGAGACCTGGGTTCAAATCTCAAGTCAATCATCTTTGAATAAACCCTGGAATGAAGAGAGATTTATTTTGAAATAGACGCTAGCTATACTAGAGGTTACCCAAAGGCAACATATGATACAAACATTGCTATTAGCTATATATACTCAATCATTTAACTAGCAGCTAAAAAGCACACTATGTAAAAAGCTGGTAATATCAGTTTCCTCACTCGAATGCGTTTTCAGTGACAGGAAGCCCAGCATTTGAACCCCGCACATCGTTATCCAATATCCACGGTCGAATAACTTACCGACATCGCCACTGGCTCCTCCATCCGTGGCGATGGCAACAACTTATTAATAGCCACTAAATATATTCATAGCCACTAAATATATTCATAGCCACTAAATATATTCATAGCCACTAAATATATTCATAGCCACTAAATATATTCATAGCCACTAAATATATTCATAGCCACTAAATATATTCATAGCCACCATATGAATGCTTACATTGGGTTTGTTTTAGGGTTGGAGTGTGGTTAGAGTAATCCTAGCTTTATCCACAGCCTATCAGGGTAAGCCTAGGACACACCATGACCCTAATTAGGCTATATAGAGTTTTCTAGCCCAGCCCTGAGGGGCTTCGCCCAGGCCTGAGAGGCTTAGCCCAGGCCTGTGGAGCTTAGCCGAGGTCTCAGGGGCTTATCCGAAGCCTTGAGGGGCTTAGCCTAGGCCTGAGGGGCTTAGCCGAGGCCTGAGGGGCTAAGCCTAGACCTGAGGGGCTTCGCCCAGGCCTGAGGGGCTTAGACTAGGCCTGAGGAGATTAGCAGAGGCCTGAGGGGCTTAGCCCAGGCCTGAGGGGTTTACTGAGGCCTGAGCATGAATATACTTAGTGTGCTTTTTAACTGTTAGTGTGTTGCTATAACGACAAAAGATGAAGTTTTTCGGACACATTATGCAGACCAAGATAGTTGAAAATACCGTAGTGACAGGAATAATAGATGGCAAAAGATGCAAGGGTCGACAGCGGATGACGTTTATTAAGAGTTATAGCAAGTGGATGCAGTTAACTGAAACAGAGATGATCAGAGCAACAATGAACAGAGACATATGGAGGAATATGACCATGACCGCCCAGGCTTGAAACAGGCACGGCATTTAGAGAAGAAGTGTGCTGCTAGTAATCTTTTACTACTACACATAATAGCTTTTGTATCTACTTCTCGTAAAGAATTCTTTTTTACATCGATAGATAAAACATAATATTATTGAAATGGTTTCAAGAAGATAACACACTGACCTCAAAGTTAACGTGACCGCTTGGTAACCTATAGGATCAGAACGGTAAACAGCAAACAATATTAAAATCAACTTTTTAATAATAAGAAATTAAATCTTAGAATTAAAATTAAATGAAAAATAAAAAAGAGTTAACTAAAATAAAATCTATAATGATCTCCATTCGCCGTTCAGTATAGGACTGCTGAGTGTTTGGTTGTTAGAAAAAACGTCAATAAGCTTGAAATAGTCTTAGTGATGGTAGCTAGAGTGAGTCAGGTTGTCTGGAAGAGAAACAGTGGCTTCTCTCTTTACGTTAAACAATAACGCGCAGTACTAAAACCAAGTAGCTATTTTATGCATTAACTACATTTTATCATAGCATTAACTACATTTTATCATAGACCCATGATTAAGGGACAATCTTGATTTATCACAACATCGAGCACCAGTCACTTAATTTAACGAAAGAGTCAGTATAAGACACCCAGAACTCTTCTAGCGACTGCTTTATTTATCCTGCCTGTATGACTACTGCTTTATTTATACTGCCCGTATGACTACTGCTTTATTTATCCTGCCTATATAATTACTGCTTTATTTACCTTGCCTATATAGTTACTGCTTTATTTATCCTGCCTGTACAGTTACTGCTATATTTATCCTGCCTGTACAGTTACTGCTTTATTTACCTTGCCTATATAGTTACTGCTTTATTTATCCTGCCTATATAGTTACTGCTTTATTTATCCTGCCTATATAGTTACTGCTTTATTTATCCTGCCTATATAGTTACTGCTTTATTGATCCTGCCTATATAATTACTGCTTTATTTATCCTGCCTATATAATTACTGCTTTATTTATCCTGCCTATATAATTACTGCTTTATTTATCGTGCCTATATAATTACAGCACTAGCGGCCCTACACCAGCGGCATACTGCATAGAGCTGCGCTCATATCAATTATTATTAATTATTATTAATAAACTTATCATGATGATGAAGATGACGACGATGATGATTTTTAATATTACTGGTAACTTTACACACGAGGAACGTTAAGCCAGAAACTAACTTCATCACTATCTCTCTCTCTCTCTCTCTTCTCTCTCTCTCTCTCTCTCTCTCTCTCTCTAGTGTTATACCAAGCGGCAGGTCCAAGGTACATATTCGTATTCACAAGCTGCTTTCATGCTGCATAAAAAGCACTCAATCCATTTATGATTTATGAGTTAATTTCTTCAAAAAAGGCTATGCCTTAACCACACCTTAATGTACCTATAGCTTGGGATTAATAATAATAATAACCTCTGACAATTAATATAGCATCTGGGGTGGTTTCCTGTTGTCTTCCTCAGTTCTTGTTCAGTAGCCTCTTACAACACATGCCGTTTATGGTTGGTCCATTCTTAAGATTACCGGGCGCAACACGGGGAAACATCCTCACTACAAGTGACTATATCTGCTAACATTAATTCAAATGTTTAGCACGAAATGTAAATAAATAAGTAACAATTTTATTTTACACAGGCTCTAATTATCTCTGTTCTCCAACAATGGCGAATTTAATACATTAATTATGGTTCAGTTTAAGCTTTTGTCCTATATATAGAGCACTCCAGAGATCAGACTGCTTATAATTACATAACAAAGACGATTAAACTTCCTAAAACTAAAGTAACCTATAGCTTTAGAAGCTGAGAAATGTACAGCTTTTGAGGTTGCTTCCGGTTGTCTTTCTCAGTTTTTACTAAGTCATCTCTTTCAACAAACTTTGCAGCAAACGGTTTATGTTGTAGCGGGAAATTCTATGGGGTACAACTTATGCTATGAGGTATAACTCCACTCCCGTCATCCACATCTTTTAGAGATAAAACTACCATTAAAATTGACTTTAACATTTTAGCCCGACAGTAAGAACATCGATTAATAATAGGAAGCAAAAATTCAACGTCCGTTTCTTCTTAGAAGCAACACTACGCACCTGTTTACACAGCCTTCATTCACAAAGTACATGTCCTTAACCAGTAGACTGAAGAATGGCACCACAATCTGCAATCAATCAATTGAAGTATTACTCAATTGGTTAGCCAGCTCTTTTTCATACTTTATTTGATGAAGGAGTACATCAATGCATGCTTTTAACATCAGGCCTACGTGTGCTAGGCGAATTAGCCACTGACTGCAGTGTTAGCGCGCAGTTAAATGACATCTGATAGATTATAAGCATGCACCACATGTAGTAAAACGTCAATAACTTTGTCAATGAAGAAATATCAGCACATATTTTGAACCTTTTTGAAATGAACTGATTGCACTGCAAGGTAGCCTCTCTCTTAGTGCATTGCCTACTGGCAGGTCCATGTTATATAACGGCCTGCCTCTGCCACTTTTTCCTTCAATTCTGCCTTCTATGACCTCTTTTAGCAACAAATAAAGGTAGCATTAGCAGAAAAACATGTTACATGTTCTGTATTGTTCTAATGAGAACATTTAACGCTGCATTTGACATGCTGTACATGCATTCATAAACTGGAATTTTTAAAATTTAATTCCAATCATATTCCCAAATCTATAAATTCTAGTTTTTAAAGATATTCAAACGAATTATCTCTATTTTTGTAAGAATTGGTTGCTGGTCAAACTGAGTATATTTCTTTGACCAATTGAAGCACCACAGTTTTCCACATAGATTAATTGATTGATACTTACCCTCTCTCTATCTTCAGAAGCACCTTCAGATCTCCATAGAGCTGCCTTCAATGACGATCTGTAAGAACCAAAGTTGTTGGAAGGGTTCATCTGATGCTGCAACGTTCAATCAATCAATCAATCAATCAATAAATCAATCAATCAATAAATCAATCATTCAATTAATAAATCAATCATTCAATCAATCAATAATTCAATCAATAATTAAATCAATAATTCAATATATCAATGAATAAAATATTTTCCACATATGAGCCGCTATTGTGCACAGATGAGCCGCTATTGTGCACAGATGAGCCGCTATTGTGCACATATGAGCCGCTATTGTGCACAGATCAACAATTCTTGTGCAGCAAAATACGTTAAATTGTGCAGGTGATTCATCGTTTTCAAGAATGCAGCTTAATTTTATTTAATGACGAAACCACTGGCACGAGTATACTAGAAGTGGAAAGAAAATAAATAAAAAATAATAATAAATGACTTACTTCAAGTATTCCAAACTTTTCTTTATTCACTTTTGCCCACTGCACAAAAATATACATTATAAGGTAATATCAAGAAACTAAAATTCAAGTTTACTTAGAAAAATTATATTATTCATTATGACCACTACTAATAATTTTAAAAGTAACCCAATCTTGATTCTTCTCTTGTAGAACAGACATATGTTCCTCTCTACTCTCCAGGGCCACATGTCGAAAGCTTCAACCCTATTGATATCTTTCTTATTTAATGTCCATGTTTCACAGCTGTATAGCAGCGTGATCCACACTAAGGTTTTTACAGTCTCAATCCTCGTGTTTTTCAAATATTTGTTAATATTTCAGTCAAGGTCGATTCGATATATATTGGTATGTATTTAGTATGTATTTGTACTTGTAATTGTATTTCTAGTAAAGTATTTAGTATAAAGTATACTGCTGGATAAGTAAAGTTAAGATTTAAAGTATTGAGTTTTATTAAAGTGAGATCCTAGGCAGTAGCTAAGCTAGGGCAAGTGACCAATGAGGGCAAGCCAAAACAGGAAGTAAGAGAGATCCAAGAAGGAAGCGTGATAATACGGACGTAAAACGTGCCAAGTTGGAAAGAGATTTAGGAGATTTTAAGAATCTCAATAGTAGACGAATTTGAGAGCAATTCGAAGGGTTCGGTTATTCGAACTAATTTGTAGTCCATCGAGCAGTCGATGAGAAGAGAGTGATTTGTAGAGGATCGAAGAGGGAAGAGAGTTCCATCGAAATATTCTAACCTAGGGATAATACTAGAAGGTATCCTAGTAGGCAACTAGTCGAGAGGAAAGTAAAGTGTAGGAATTTATGCTAAAGAGCGTATTAGTAATTTGTATGTCAAAGATAATTGTATGTAATATAAAGTACTTGCTTTGGCGATATATTTAAAGTGAACTGTAATTAGATAGAAAGTATATTTCAAAGTTATTCGAATTTCGCGTACACGTGTTATTTGAAATCGTTTTAGTTTACGTTCTACTATATATCCGTGTATTATTTTATTTCTTTTCGTATTAAATTAATATTTAATGTAATACAGACCTTGAAGTTATCAATCGTTAAGTAAGATATCTAGATTCAGTCAAATCGAGGACAGGTAAAAATCCCAAAATAATTACTAGAGGCAGTTTATTAGGAATTTAAATCCTGAACCATTTGATGTCAGGTCCTCATTTTACCTCAGATTAAAAATTGTAGAATCAGGTTCCTGACAATTTCTTTCTTCTCGCTCCATCTCGAACCATATATTATCATGTGCCCTAACTATTTGAAGCTCTTTACATGTTCCAATTTTGCACCATTTATTGAATTATTAACTTTTCTCCTCTGGGTACTATCATTAATAATACCTTATAATTTTATATGTTAAAATTTAGTGCGATAGTTTACAATATTATTCATTAAGCTCCATTTATGAAATCGGACAGAAATATAAATGCACAACAACAGCACAACAGAGCTAAGCCGTTAGTTTGTTGTCAAGTTGTTCGACAGCTAATCAATAGATGAGGGTTCAAATCCAGAGCTCTCCACTTTACTGACATGCTACTCTAGCAGGAAACTGACGTCAAATTTTGCTTTTGATTTTTAAACCTGAAAACTAAATATCCTACCGTTTTCTTTAACCGTTGTATGCTGCCAAGATTTAGACCGGCTGAAACAATAATAGAATAACACGTTATAAATTATCACATTTAATTTCACATTGAGCAACATTCACGTCATGTAATCCACCTCATCTGATGCGAGTAGAGACCTATCGTAGAAATCTACTAAGAGACGTCTAATAATAACAGTACACATTATATGATTGCAAATTGGTATAAATAATCTTAAAATATATTTAACGTATACAGGAAGCAATAAGTAACAACATTATATAATTTTATATTTATTTTTACTAAACCTTGTCGATCTTTCTCTTTCAGTGCAGGGCTTAAGTCAAGCATGTTCCTGGTTTCTTTTCAAAGTCTACTAAGTAACTCGTAGCTTTTATCGACATCACCATTGGCTCCAGCCTGTGGCGATGTCTGCAAAAGCTATGATTGCGTTAGTAGACTTTGAAAAGAAACAGAACACAGGAAATACATAAGAAAATTAGAAATAGGAAACAAATAAGAGACATAAAAGAAATAGATAATAAATAACGACCGAGCTGCAACGAACCTATGATGGCCATGAGAGAGTTAAAGTTGCCAATGTTAACACATTCCTTCGCCACGTCCACAAAATACTCAATGATCCGAACTCTATTCTTCTTCTTCAAGTGCTACACATAAAAATCACATGTGATACAATGAGTGCACACACCAATCACATGTGAGACAATGAGTGCATACACCAATCACATGTGAGACAATGAGTGCACACACCAATCACATGTGAGACAATGAGTGCATATACCAATCACATGTGATACAATGAGTGCACACACCAATCACATGTGAGACAATAAGTGCACACACCAATCACATGTGAGACAATGAGTGCATATACCAATCACATGTGATACAATAAGTGCATATACCAATCACATGTGAGACAATAAGTGCACACACCAATCACATGTGAGACAATGAGTGCATATACCAATCACATGTGATACAATGAGTGCACATACCAATCACATGTGAGACAATAAGTGCATATACCAATTACTTGTGATACAATGAGTGCACATACCAATCGCATGTGAGACAATGAGTGCATACACAAGTCACATGTGAGACAATGAGTGCATACGCCAATCACATGTGAGACAAAGAGTGCACATAAAAATCACATGTGATACAATGAGTGCACACACCAATCACATGTGAGACAATGAGTGCATACGCCAATCACATGTGAGACAAAGAGTGCACATAAAAATCACATGTGAGACAATGAGTGCATATATCAGTCACATGTGAGACAATGAGTGCATAAACCTATCACATGTGAGGTAATTTTTATACGCAAGTATTTTAAAACATTGTAACTTTGGAGCAAATAGTTTCAACGAAATTAAAATGAATATAAAAATAAGTTATGTTAACACCACTTTCTGCATCACTGGCTCAATTATACATCCAACCCATTCATTTACATCAATACGATATTACAATAATGCCAATATTATAGGTTTAACGTCCGTTTCCTCATCCAAGGATGATGTCAGGGACGTCCCCTCAGCACACATCACTATAGATCAATTCACCCAGACCAATCTGCAAAAGAGTTGTGCTAAGAAGACGTAAGGTTCTAAGATGAAAGCCATGAAAACATATCCCAGCAGTAGTAGTAGTAGTAGTAGTACATACAAAGTAGTTTATTCCATAAAATATCATACATATCCCAGTGGTCACAAAGTAATTCATCTAATAAAATACCCACCATACAGATCTCAGTTGCTACAAAGTAGCTGAGTCTGTTGAACCACTGGACATAGGAATCCATGTTGTCTGCTCGCTTTACACCGTGATTACACGTAATCTGTAATACAACACAACACTATACAATACAATGAAATGCAATATAATACAAGAAAATACATGCCGATAAAATCCAATATAATCACGTATAAAATAAAATCCAACAAATTGATGTGTGATCCATCTGAACTGATAATATATCAAAACACTGTCACGTGATGAGCACACCCTAGATCAATCCAACTAATGCTGCCAAATGATGAGCACACCCTAGATCAATCAAACTAACGCTGTCACGGGTGATGAAGACGCTCTAGATCAATCAAACTAACGCTGTCACGTGATTAATACACATTTGATCAATCAAACTAACGCTGCCACGTGATGAGCACACCCTAGATCAATCAAACTAACGCTGTAACGTGATGAGCACACCCTATATCAATCAAACTAACGCTGTAACGTGATGAGCACACATTTGATCAATCAACCTAACGCTGTAACGTGATGAGCACACCCTAGATCAATCAAACTAACGCTGTAACGTGATGAGCACACTCTAGATCAATCAAACTAACGCTGTCACGTGATTAATACACATTTGATCAATCAAAATAACGCTGCCACGTGATGAGCACACCCTAGATCAATCAAACTAACGCTGTAACGCGATGAGCACACCCTAGATCAATCAAACTAACGCTGCCACGTGATGAGCACACCCTATATCAATAAAACTAACGCTGTAACGTGATGAGCACACATTTGATCAATCAACCTAACGCTGTAACGTGATGAGCACACCCTAGATCAATCAAACTAACGCTGTCACGTGATGAGCACACCCTAGATCAATCAAACTAACGCTGTCACGTGATGAGCACACCCTAGATCAATCAAACTAACGCTGTCACGTGATTAATACACATTTGATCAAACTAACGCTGTAACGTGATAAACACACCCTAGATCAATCAAACTAACGCTGTAACGTGATGAGCACACCCTAGATCAATCAAACTAACGCTGTCACTAGGTGTGTTTGGTTGATACAGCACTGTTACACATCTCTCTTTTCAGTTCATGCAAACACAGGTGTGCTTTGTTACAGATCTCTCTCTCTCTCTCTCTCTCTGTGTCTCTCTGCACCCCCCCCCTCTCTCTCTCTCTCTCTCTCTCTCTCTCTCTCTCTCGCTCTCTCTCTCTCTGTATTTGATGGTACACCACAGTTTGCAGTGACCGCTCAGCTTAGCCTCTCACATCACCTTTGACTGAGGAATCGGATGTTAAATCTTGATTGTACTGTGTGGTAACGAGAGAGAACTTGAACAAGTTGTCGGCTGTACCTCGAGATTCTTCTCTTTGCCGAAAGCCTGAACGAACTCCTCGGGTCCTATCATGCTCAGTCTCTCCAGCTCTATGTGCGTCAACTGCTGAGCCAGCACCAGAGGATTTGAGCTCACCTCCGTCACGTCCGTCTACATGAATACACGCGCAATCAATCCATCAATCAATCAATCAGTCAATCAATCAATCAATAAGAAGTTAACGTCCGGTTCCTTGCCATAAGGCAATGTCAGGGACGTCACTACGTATACAGGACAAGAATACATAATACATATACAATACGTACACAGGACCCGAATACACGTGCAATACACATATAGGACACAATACACGTGCAATACGTGTACAAGACACAATACATGCGCAATACGTATACAGGGCACGAATACACGCGCAATACTTATTACGTCTACAAGACATGAATACATGCGCAATACGTATACAGGAAATGAATACGCTCGCAATAAATATATAGGACACAATACATGCGCAATACGTATACAGGGCACGAATACACGCGCAATACTTATTACGTCTACAAGACATGAATACATGCGCAATACGTATACAGGACATGAATACACGCGCAATAAATATACAGGACACAAATACACGAGCAATACGTCTACAGGACACGAATACACGCGCAATACGTATACATGACATAAATACACGCGCAATACTTATTACGTCTACAGGACATGAATACATGTGCAATACGTATACAGGACATAATACACATGCAATAAGTATACAGCACATAATACACATACAATACGTCTACAGGAAATGAATACACGCGCAATACGTCTACAGGACACGAATACACGCACAATACGTCTACTGGACACAATTACACGAATACATATATAATAAATGAGAACAACAACATGCAACAGAGCAACAATTAATAACAACTGATGAAACCATGCAACACAACAACAATTAAAAAAAACGGCTGAAACAATGCAACACAACAGCAACTAATAACAACTGATGTAGTTGTACAACACAGCAGGAGAACAACATAGAAATTCTGCTACAACTTACAACAGGCATGGTGGACGTAGTGAGCAACCGTTGTGTAACTTCTGCATTAATTCTTGTTAGTAGTTCTTCATACTTCTGCAATGCTGCCAACTACAACACAACAACATGCGTATAAGGATTTATATCAGGATTCGTTCGCATAATAATTCTGCAGACTTAGTAAAACTTTATAACTAACTATAGTTTTACTTACTACAACTGCCAAACAGAATCCTATCCATTAAAAATAAAAATGTGTTAATTATTAGTAATTTATGATAAAAATTACTACATTATCATAGAACTAGATGTGCCCATGTACAAAAATGCACAAATCTAGGAATAATGGCCACGTTTAAATGAACCTGGATTTGAACCCTAAACTCTCAATCCTAATGCAGTACCATACGCAAGAAATCAATATTTAAATCATAAATATCAAAAAGTTGCTTGAATTATAAATTATAAATATGACACTGCAATACAATTTATACTAGCCATATATTTATACTCGCCAAATTACAGAGCTGCAACTAGCGTAATTATTTAGAAATTATAAATATGACGCCGAGATTAAATTTACGCTCCCCAGATGACAGCGAGACAGAACCGGATTCCATGAAGAGGAAGGAGGAAATGGGTCTTAAACAAGCATCTGTGCTTCCTGACCCAGTGTGGCGTTATGTTATGTTGCTACATATTCAAATAGAAATCTAAATTCCGCCTTCGAACAGCTTAAATTAGTAACAAATTAAATATATAAAAATGCAACGTACATAGTATATCAGAAATCTGCTTCATAAATACCACTATTAACAATCAATTTCAAACAATAAATGCTACATAACTTTCGAACTATTTCAGTTTCCGACACGTACTGTTCATATAGTAAATATATAATAATAATAACACACATTATAGTGAAATGATCAACTACGTTGATATCTATCACTTTTAATACCACATGTTAATTCCGTTAGGCAATTTTGTCCATTTTCCGTGTAGCCAGTCCAGTGAATGTCCGAGATTTTACTCTCAGATCAGCGCAGCTGGGTTTCGAACCCACGAGGGTTCAATTCACCTCAGGGTCTCATTTAAAACTTCATGACGTTGTCTACGCCTCTAACCATTGCGCTATTGAGACATTCAATAATGTTATATACTGAATATATAATATATTCAGTATATTTATAAACTATCTTGTAAATCTCTGAAAGCTCTAAAGAGGTAAGCGTCGTTTTCATGCTATATTAGATATGATATATATATATATAATATATATATATATATATATTATATATATGATATATATATATATATATATATATATATATATATATATATATATCATATATAATATAGCATGAAAACGACGCTTACCTCTTTAGAGCTTTCAGAGATTTACAAGATCAAGGAATATTTCATCTGATATTTACATTATATTGATTGCCCTTAATCAGTAGATATTGCCCTTAATCCCCGTGTTGTGCTCGGGTGTGGCTGGACCACTGCATAATAGGCAACCGCAAACAATCTACTGCGTGTACGTAAGAGGCGACTAAGGTAGGAACTGAGGGTGACTAGAGGGGACCCACCTCACCATGAAATATTTTCCCCCAGAATTAAATAGTAAACAATCCACCTAACTGAGGAAGACAACGGGAAACCACATCAGAAGTCATACTTTTCTAAAGCTATAGGCTACTTAACGTATGGATAAGGCATAGACTTTGTGAAGGGATTAACTTGCTGATCTAAAGAGTGCTAGTACGGAGCGAGAAAGCAGACTTTCAGTATGAATATGTACCTTGAACCTGCCACTTGGCAGTGCACTAAAGAAGAAGAATCAGTAGATACAATTAATATCCATGGATTCATCATTCCTTCAATCCCTCATTCACGTTCGTCACTCACTCCAATCTTCATTTCTTCATTCATCCACACATTACACACACACTTATAAATCATTAGTTCATATACGCTTAGTCATTAGTTCATATACGCTTAGTCATTAGTTCATATACGCTTAGTCATTAGTTCATATACGCTTAGTCATTCACTCATTCACTTGTTCATTCATTCTGACTTACAGATTGTGCATGAGGACAGAGACGCAGCTCTGGGTAGAGAGTTACCCACAGATGAATTAATCATTCATTCATTCATTCACTTAGACATACCTTGCTAAGCAGGTTGTGCATGAGCACAGAGACGTCTCTACGCAGCTCTGGGTAAAGAGTTACCAACAGATGAGTCATGTCTTTCAAACATCTCAACATTCTCTCATCCTGATAGTCGTATGGAAAGTTATCTGTCCACTCTCTACAATCAATCAATCAATCAATCAATTAAACAATTAACCAACCAATCAATCAATCAATTAAACAATTAACCAACCAATCAATCAATCAACCAACCGAAACTAACCAATCAATAAATCAATATATCAATTATTCCATCGATTAATCAAGCAATTAATCGATCGATTAATAAATAAATCAATAAATCAATCAATCGATTAATTAATTAGCCAGTTAATCCATCTGTCAATCCATCTCTTAATCATCAGATATCAATTGTAGTTAGTTACAAATAGGATCCTTTTAATTTCAATTGACGGCAGATGCTAACCTCTATCATTACTTAACCAAGGAATTATTTCAAGAATATGAACAAAGACTGTGCTCTGAAAGCACAATGACTTTACAATTTACAACAACGTATGTTGTAAGAACTAAAAACATTCGAAGCTGCTGTATCCTCTCTATGAGCCTAATAGCTAGCATTAGTAAGAGCCCGAGTAGCGACGTGGGTTTTTCTCTTCTGAGGGACGAATAAAACCCTAGTCGTGTACACTTCATGATGTCAGGCCGATGGATAGCCGACCCTTATATTCCATTTCCTATCTAAAGTCCTAGACCCCTCCGTGTCGACCCCGAATAGGGATTAACAGCACGTTAAAAGGAAGTCTTTAAAATGATTTTATTATATTTATAGAGGTACGATGTAGAATAAATAAGCAACGCAAAATCAGTAAAATAGACGATAAATTCTTTAAATTTAATTAGTTTCAGACCAGTAGGATTCACTAACCCCAGCAATCGAATCATATGAACTGAAAACCTTCTCAACGGTTCCTGCAACAACAGACCATTTCTTATTTATACCTTACTTTAATTTAAGTACAGTATACAGAGTGTACCAGAGTATACAGAATGTACCAGAGTATACAGAATGTACCAGAGTATACAGAGTGTACCAGAGTGTACCAGAGTATACAGAGTGTACCACAGTATACAGAGTGTACCAGAGTATACGGAGTGTACCAGAGTAAACAGAGTGTACCAGAGTATACAGAGTGTACCAGAGTATACAGAGTGTACCAGAGTCTACAGAGTGTACCAGAGTATACAGAGTGTACCAGAGTATACAGAGTGTACCAGAGTATACAGAGTGTACCAGAGTATACAGAGTGTACACAGAATGTACCAGAGTCTACAGAGTGTACCAGAGTATACAGAGTGCACCAGAGTATACAGAATGTACCAGAGTATACAGAGTGTACCAGAGTATACAGAATGTACCAGAGTATACAGAGTGTACCAGAGTAAACAGAATGTACCAGAGTATACAGAGTGTACCAGAGTATACAGAATGTACCAGAGTATACAGAGTGTACCAGAGTATACAGAGTGTACACAGAATGTACCAGAGTCTACAGAGTGTACCAGAGTATACAGAGTGTACCAGAGTATACAGAATGTACCAGAGTATACAGAGTGTACCAGAGTATACAGAATGTACCAGAGTATACAGAGTGTACCAGAGTATACAGAGTGTACACAGAATGTACCAGAGTCTACAGAGTGTACCAGAGTATACAGAGTGTACCAGAGTATACAGAATGTACCAGAGTATACAGAGTGTACCAGAGTAAACAGAATGTACCAGAGTATACAGAGTGTACCAGAGTATACAGAATGTATTGGGGTACACGTTGTGTACTTTGTAAATTATATACACATTTAAGTGTCCAAAATATTAAGCTTGTTATAATCATGAATAATTATACAAGCAGCAAAAAAACAGGTAGAGGGTGGAGGGACACAGAGAGAGAGAGAGAGAGAGAGAGAGAGAGAGAGAGAGAAAGAGAGACAGAGAGAGCGACAGAGAGCGACAGAGACCGAGAGAATGAGAGAGAGAGAGAGAGAGACATACGGAATGATTTCTTTCTGACTTAAGATTCTGCTGCATGATACACGTCTGCATGATTACAATGTACACATTTCACACAATTAATCAATCAATTAATCAATAAATCAATCCATCCATCAGTAAGTCAATCAATCAATCAATTATCAATCAATCAGTCAGCTAGTCAATCAATCAATTAGTTAGTCAATCAGTAAATCAATCAACCAAAGAAATTAATCATTAACACAAATCAAATCAGTCAATCTCTCAAATCAATCATCGAAAGCAAATCTGCCAAACAATCTATCAATCAGTAATCAATAAATTACATAACACAAATCAGTCTAGCATTATAAATTAGTCATCAACAATGAAATCTAAAATTCAAAAAAGCAGACACAATGAATTTACTAATGTTTGTATTAATTCAGATCTTGTTCTTATTGTTAATTTTTCAATCAAGAAATAAACTATAAATGGACTCAAATGAAAAACGAGCCATTAAATAAAGTAACCTCTCAATCCCTACAGAGGATGAATTAGCACCCGAAACCTCAATAGAGGAGATAAGCCACAACTAAATCAAATATATTAACACTAACAATCAAGAACAGTTACACTTATAAGCATTTCGCATCTGTTTCCCGGTGCAATAAATTTCGTATGTGCTATTTAATATCCCCAACATTTAACACCCAACAAGTCGCCTGAAAACTAATTGAACTATCAGCGAAAAAATATTTAAAAAGATTACGCTGATTAACTTGAATTACTGATTGGTTGATAGATGTAGCGCACAAGAGTTAATTAATGGATTGAATAAGTACGACTAACATAACTTAACTTACTGATTGATCAACTAAGGTAACGCCAACACAACATGATTAACTACTAAGATTTCACAAACAATACAAGAGTAATTGATTGATTGACTAACCACTAAGACATCAGTAACACGACAACATTTATTGATTGACTGATTGAGAGCACTAACCTGACAGACTTGATTGATTAGTTGATGAGGGGAGAGGAACAGTCGAGAACAGAGCAGGAATGCAAAGATATATGATCTCTACACAGCATGTCAATTAAATTTCATATTACTTCACCTACTATCAATCATTCAATAACAATTTAACGTCCGGTTCCTCGCCATAAGGCAATATCAGGGACATCCTAGAACGAATGGAAAAGTTTATCCAGACCCTGGTTGGATCGGAATTTGAGGGAGGTTGAAGATGATGATTAGTTCACCAACTATTCTATGCGTACAGTCATGAATATACTATACATTGAGCTAATCTGCTACTTTGTTAATTGTTATCAATTAAACGAATGAAAGACAAAACAACCCGAGGAACCCTGAAGAAAGGGACGTTTTAAGAGTCTTTGATAACGCATTCGTAAATAGAAATTTAAGATATAAGAGTCAAGGACCGATTGATTGCTTAATTGATAGACAGTTTAACGTCAGATTTCTGCCACAAGAGCAAGTGTCAGCGACGGATCGGGCACTGAATGTGAATCAAGGATTATCTTCCAATAAAGTAGTAGATTAAAGTAAAATATTTTAACATTCAATATTTACTAGTTCACTTGGTAAATATTGTTTCTTTGGTTCATGAAAATCAAAGAAACAAGAAACAAAGAAAGAAGAAACTCCATCAAAAAGCATAGTGATTGCACCACAAGAAGTTTCACTACATCTAAACTTTTTGTGTTCCCTGACAAAATTGTTTCTGAGATGATTTTCCATAGCCTTCATCAGTTCTACTCAGTCGCTTGCTAAGACATGCGCAATAGAGAGTTGCTCTCTTCCAGGCTACACAACAAAGAAGAAGAGATAAGTTCTACATTAGCCCAAACACTATAAGAAAAATGAGTCAAAAACATAGATAAGTTCTACACTAGACCAAGCACTATAAGAACAATGGGTCTGGTAGAGAGATAAGTTCTACACTAGACCAAGCACTATAAGAACAATGGGTCTGGTAGAGAGATAAGTTCTACACTAGCTCAAGCACTATAAGAACAATGGTTCTGGTAGAGAGATAAGTTCTAAATTAGACCAAGCACTATATGAACAATGGGTCTAGTACAGAGATAAGTTTTACACTAGACCAAGCACTATAAGAACAATGGGTCTAGTACAGAGATAAGTTCTACACTAGACCAAGCACTATAAGAACAATGGGTCTGGTAGAGAGATAAGTTCTACACTAGCTCAAGCACTATAAGAACAATGGTTCTGGTAGAGAGATAAGTTCTACATTAGACCAAGCACTATATGAACAATGGGTCTAGTACAGAGATAAGTTTTACACTAGACCAAGCACTATAAGAACAATGGGTCTGGTAGAGAGATAAGTTCTATATTAGACCAAGGAATATAAGAACAATGAGTCTAGTACAGAGACAAGTTCTACACTAGACCAAGCACTCTAAGAACAATGGGTCTGGTAGAGAGATAAATTCTACACTAGACCAAACACTATAAGAAAAATGAGTCAAAAATATAGATAAGTTCTACATTAGACCAAGCACTATAAGAACAATGGGTCTGGTAGAGAGAGGCGTTAGACTTATTGTCGAGGATGCGGTAAAAATAATCAAGATTTAGTGTCCGTTTCCTCATCTACAAAAATATTCAGATCAGATATTAAGTCAGATGTTGTCATGGCCGTCCACACAGCATACATCAAATAAAATACAAAATACAAACTGGGTCATACAAACTGATTTGCTATTTAAAAGATATTGTAGAGAGGAATTAATTCCTAATCGATACCAATCCGGTGAACAAAAGATGGTCAGGGTAATTACTAGAACCCTGAACGAAAAGATGAGTCCACTAATGATTGATTAAATCATGGCAGTAAGTATGATAATGGTTGAGTACCTCAAGGTAGCACTAAGTATGCTAATTGGCGAGTACCTCGAGGTATTAGCAAGTATACTAAAGTTTAGTAAAGGATAGCAGCAAATAAGCTAATGGTTGAGTACCTTGAGATATTAATAAGTAGACTAATAGTTGAGTATATCAGGGTAGTAGTAAGTATGCTAATGGTTGAGTAAATCAGGGTAGCACTAAGTATGTTACTGGTTGAGTACCTCGGGGTAGTAGTAAGCATGCTGTTGGTTGAGTAAATCAGGGTAGCACTAAGTATGTTATTGGTTGAGTACCTCGGGATAGTAGTAAGCATGCCAATGGTTGAGTAAATCAGGGTAGCACTAAGTATGTTATTGGTTGAGTACCTCGGGGTAGTACTAAGTATGCCAATGGTTGAGTACCTCGGGGTAGTAGTAAGTATGCTAATGGTTGAGTACCTCGGGGTAGTAGTAAGCATGCTAATGGTTGAGTAAATCAGGGTAGCACTAAGTATGTTATTGGTTGAGTACCTCGGGGTAGTACTAAGTATGCCAATGGTTGAGTACCTCGGGGCAGTAGTAAGCATGCTAATGATTGAGTACCTCGGGGTAGTATTCAGCAGTGGGCACGAGATGCTGTATCAATGAGTCGAGAGATCCAGACATCAGTATGCCTTCCTCGTACACCAGCGTCTGTAATCAATCAATCAATCACTCAATCAATCAATCAATCAATCAATAAATAGGTATTTCAATCAGTCACTTATTCAATCCATCAGTCACGTAATCAAACAGTCATTTAGACAGTCAGTCAGTCAGTCAGTCAGATAGCGAGCAGTCAATCAATCAATTAATCTGGTGGTGGGTAAAACCCAAGCAACTAGGAAACAACTGATGGGTGGTGGGTAAAACCCAAGCAGCTAGGAAACAACTGATGGGTGGTGGGTAAAACCCTCGTGGCAATTGAACAACTGATGGGTGGTGGGTAAAACCCTTGTAGCTAGGGAACAACTGGTGGGGGTGGGTAAAACCCATGAAGCTAGGTAACAACTAATGGGTGGTTGAGTAAAACCCTCGTAGCTAGGGAACAACTGAAGGGTGGTGAGTAAAACCCTCGTAGCTAGGGAACAACTGATGGGTGGTGGGTAAAACCCTTGTAGCTAGGGAACAACTGAAGGGTGGTGGGTAAAACCCAAGCAGCTAGGGAACAACTGATGAGTGGTGGGTAAAACCCTCGTAGCTAGGGAATAACTGATGGGTGGTGGGTAAAACCCTCGTAACTAGGGAACAACTGATGGGTGGTGGGTAAAACGCTCGTGGCAAGTGAACAACTGGTGGGTGGTGGGTAACACCCTCGTAGATAGAGAACAACTGGTGGTTGGTGGGTAAAACCCTCGTAGATAGAGAACAACTGGTGGTTGGTGGGTAAACCCCAAGCAGCTAGGGAACAACTAATGGGTGGTGGGTAAAACCCTCGTGGCTAGGGAACAACTAATGGGTGGTGGGTAAAACCCCGTGGCCGTGGCTGGGAAACAACTGAAGGGTGGTGGGGGAGGGACGGAGTAGGGGAGAGTGAGCAGCCTGCAAGGAAGCGACGGCGATGACAATAATAGAATCTAGACGGGTAAACATTAGATTAGAGATGAGGACCAGATTGCAACAATAAAAGTTTATAATAGCCGAAGAGCTTTACGGTTAAACGTTATGGCAGTCAGTTAATAGACGTATAAGATGTATCACAACATATGAGCCAGCACTAGCTTAGAAAGACCGGACCCTCTCATCATGAAGCTAACGTGCGTCAAATCAGTCGATCAATCAATCAATCAATCAATCAATTAATCATCATCATCATCATCATAATCATGGCCTTATCATTATGGCCAGGAACCGGACGTTAAATTCTTATTCATTGATTTGAATCAAGTCACAAACAATCAATTTTTATTTGTTGACTGAATCCCAGTTTAACTGGAGTCGAGACATTAGACAATTTTGTAGCAATTTCTGGAGCCTAGGTGTTCACCAGTCGAATGCCCTTTCAGACGTTCGTTTGGACCGTAGTGCTTTGTCGCCCTTTACGACACATGCAGTTAATGATCAATCAATCAATAAGTATATTTATAAAGCGTCGCTCTATGCAAAAGGCCAGATTTGCGCTAAAGAGGAACATAATTATATGCACGGTTATCTATTCACGGTTAGACAAACAATAAATAAAAAGATGGTAAAGCTTGTTAACGTCAGTTTACTCATTTCCTCACTCGAAAGCGACGTCAGTGACGGGAGAGCCCAGGATTTGAACCCCACACATACTGATCCGCGGTCGAATATCTTACCGACATCACCACTGAATGCACTACAAGAAATACACTCTGCATATAATTTTATATTTTACTAGGTCACTCACTATTAATTTGTGGGGGGTGGGGGTGGGTATACAGCTGATATGATATAAGCAGGGTTGGTTCAGAGCGCGCAGTTATAACTCTGCTGTGAGGATAATGAATGGACTGACAGTTGAGCGTATAAAATACCAACACTTCAACATTTATATTGAATCATAGAAACATAATAAGAGGCGGCGAGCAATCTTAACGCAATCTACAGCGCTGATCGCATACACCAACGTCAGAAAGGGCGTTCGGTTGGTGAGCGCCTAGGCTCCCGGAATTCCTATAAAATGTTCTAAAACGAATCGAAATGTTCAAAAGGTCTATTAATATCCCGACCCTAATTAAATTGGGATTCTTGGGAAGACGACGATGATGATATAATAATATAAATAAATTCGAATATATATATATATTATATATATATATATATATATATATATATATATATATATATATATATATATATATATCTTTAGTGCACTACCTATTGGCAGGTTCATGGCATAATATAACTCCTCCACATATTTCTAACCTCTGCTTTTCTCTTCATATCAACATACGAATTAGTTATCAAATCATTCAGTATCCCAAGTCTCGGCCTTCCTCTAAACTTTTTTTCCTACTATTCTTCCCTCAATTATCTCTTTTAGTAAACCATTCCCTCTCACAACATGACCCATCCATTCTTCTTTCTGTTCTCTATGATATTTATCAATTATCTATTTATGTCCATCTTCTCCATTCTTCTCTATAGCCACATTTCTAATGCTTACAGTTTTCTGATATCCTCCTTTCTTAACGTCATGTTTCAACATCCGTACAGGAGCGTGTGTCGATTCTCAATCTCCTTTTTTCTTTTTTTTATAGAATCTCGATTCTATACGACGTTAAATTTTCACGGATTTTTCACATGAAATGTTTGTGTAAATCGTAAAATGACAATAAAAGAATCAGCTGAAGCACAAATATCAAGACGACAGTAAAGTCTAAGCTTCTAATGCTTAGTTCAAAGCATCAGCAGAGATTAGAAGAGTAATCAAACATCGCTAAGCTCTTCTTAGAGAAGCCTCAGAGTAGATTTATTAAAATCACTATATAATACATCATCAGTGACTTTAAAATGGTCAGGTAGCAAAGATGTTTAACATAGCTATGATCTGATCACACATTTACACATTCCTCTATCCTCTCTTTTACATGATCACTGTGATGATTTCACATTTACACATTCCTCTATCCTCTCTGTCACAAGATCAATGTAATGATCTCACATTTACACATTCCTCTATCCTCTCTGTCACATAATCAATGTAATGATCTCACATTTACACATCTCTCATTTACACATTCCTCTCTCCTCTGTCACATGATCAATGTAATGATTTCACATTTACACATTCCTCTATCCTCTCTGTCACATAATCAATGTAATGATTTCACATTTACACATTCCTCTATTCTCTACGACACATGGCATTGTTCAAAGCGACGTCATGACCGTAATGTTCTAATTGGTAGATGAAAGGAAAGCATTGAACGATCAATCCATCAATCACACGTGCTACAGCATAGGGTCAGAGAGGTTAACGGGTCAGCCATTTACATTTCATAGAACACCAACACGACAAAACAGCAACATTCAAAACAGCATTGAGATACTCAGACACTCAAAACTGCATTGAGATACTCTGTTTATTCGATTTGAATCATCGTAGAGCGAGCGAAATCTTTCAATTATAGATCTGATCCTTAAATCTTTAGGAGTTTTCATTGTCTTATATTACTAAATATTTCGACATAATCTAAGTCATCCTAATAACTACAGAAAACAAGTTGATCAGAACACCCGGTCCCGTCTAGAACTCAACACGCAGTTCCTGTAAATCTCGTCAACACGCAGATAGATTTATAAATCAACGTCAGGACGACAGATCCTGAATGTCAGATAGGTACTGTTGACTGTTGACTATCATGGGTACGACAGATCCTGACTGTCAGATAGGTACTGTTGAATATTGACTCTCGTGGGTACGACAGATCCTGACTGTCAGATAGGTACTGTTGAATATTGAATCTCGTGGGTACGACAGATCCTCACTGTGAGATAGGTACTGTTGACTGTTGACTCTTGTGGGTACAACAAATCCCCACTGTGAGATAGGTACTGTTGACTGTTGACTCTCGTGGCTACGACAGATCCTGACTGTCAGATAGTTACTGTTGACTATTGACTCTCGTGGGTACGACAGATCCTGACTGTGAGATAGTTAATGTTGACTATTGACTCTCGTGGGTACGACAGATCCTGACTGTGAGATAGGTACTGTTGAATATTGACTCTCGTGGTTACGACAGATCCTGACTGTCAGATAGGTACTGTTGACTTTTGACTCTCGTGGTTACGACAGATCCTGACTGTCAGATAGGTACTGTTGACTTTTGACTCTCGTGGGTACGACAGATCCTGACTGTGAGATAGGTACTGTTGAATATTGACTCTCGTGGTTACGACAGATCCTGACTGTCAGATAGGTACTGTTGAATATTGACTCTCGTGGGTACGACAGATCCTGACTGTGAGACAGTTACTGTTGACTTTTGACTCTCGTGGGTACGACAGATCCTGACTCTTGCAAACAAATCTAAGTGGCCTCTGGAATTTGAAGAACGCAATCAAACTTAAAACAATCTGCAGGAATGACTGAAGAGGCGGGTTAGTTAAACAACGAATTAAAGGCTGAAGAGATAGACGCAGGAAACGTCGACGCTGAGGACATATTTAATTGCTGTCATATAACATCACACTAGTACAACAACACGTAGATAAGTAACTCAATTACACAGCCCGCAGTTATACAGTATTTGACGTCATTTTTCACTAGAAATTTTTCTCAAGTCGAAATGGTGACAGCAAAGTGGTTACCATGTAAAACTCATGAGTGTGAGAGTCAAGCGGCCCGGGTTAAAATCTCAGCTGAATGTACGGTTAAAAAATTAAACCCCAGCATCATTGAGAAGAGTGCAAACGCATTCAGAGCAGAAGGATAATCGTAATCATGCGCAGGCTGCATAACGGACCGTTTATAACACAATATCATGCATCAAGATCCACTATGCCAGGAGAGAGAAAAGAGAAATAAATGTAAACATGTGCCTAGTGTCGGAATAAAGTAGACAATATGAACGTAAACAGTATCTCACTTCAAACGACAGTGTTCTGTTCATAACTGTACAGTGAACAGTAACCATATGGACAAAAACAGAGAACATAATAATAGAGACGTCAAGTAGCCACATAATTATTATACATACATTAAAAGCAATAATGAATTACATTAGAGATTCAGAAAAGATATAATGAATAATAATGAATTACATTAGAGGTTAAGAAAAGAAATAATGAATAATAATGAATTCCATTTGAGATTCAGAAAAGAAATTTTGAATAATAATGAAGTACATTAGAGAAGGCTCATCAGGTTTCCTGAAGAGTCTTTCGGCCATAGAACAGGACATCTTCTATAATATACAGTATGTGCATATTTATAAATCCACAGTTAAGTCCAGTAGTAGGCCTACACAAGCTGCATATAGAAGATGCGTAACATGATAATCGGTCTGTATACAGGCAAACAATTCCATACAACACACACTGATCATCATACACACAGCTGAGGACCCATTGACACTCACAATGGCATTGACATAACTCCATTCATAGAGTCGTACAGCAGACAAACACCGCGGCATGAAAACTAGTAAGCTTATAAACATTGCATGAACATTGCCTATGTTCGGCAGAATTATCGAATATAATGGGACGTGCGTCGTTCTGTGAGTAGCGTAGTTTTTCTCTCTCTCTCTCTTTCTCTCCTTTGTCTCTCAATCTCTCGCTCTCCCTCCCAGTACTCTCTCTCTCTTTATCTTCATCCCTACTCTCTCTCTCTCTCTCTCTCTTTCTCTCTCTCTCTCTCTTTCTCTCCCTCTCTCTCTCTCTCATGTCAGTTCAGTTCAACGTTTCAAAGGTTAAGCAAACAAAAACCAGTTTCCTCAGTGTTCCAGAAGTCAGTTTTCATAACAAAAGCGTCCAATTAGTGGGTAGCACTGGATTAGAACCCAGCACCTACAGATCCACAGCGAGACACTAAACCATCGTGCTAACGGCTCAGTCCATTACGTAGCGAATAGAGAGCAGTAATCTCGAGTCTGTAACTCACACAATTCTCGTCCTGCTTCAGGATCATCCCGTCACTGATGTCGCTATATACCAGCGACACGGGCGTTACCATAACAACGATTACACTGCTACTGTCGTCCATGACAACATCGAGCACTGTTTGGAAAACTCCAAGCCGGTGAGCAAATAGAAAGTCCAAATCGCTGCGAATTTCAAAATCCAGAAAACCAATCCAAAGCTAAATTATATTAGTAATATTTAGATTCAATTAGAAGGAACTAGATAGGTCATATACGACAAGATAAACCATGGAAAGGATTAATAATAACCTGCCAGGAACCTTAAAGCGGTCTCGAAGACCGGACACCGGCCTTGACGCCGATATAGAAATTATCGGATGTTATTATTATTATTATTATTATTATTATTATTATTATTATTATTATTATTATACAGAGTGGGAATGGTTTACTAAACGAGGTAATCGAGGGAAGAATGTCAGGAAAAAGTTTAGAGGAAGACTGAGGCCAGGGATGCAGGATGATTTGATATCTAATTCATATAATGGTATGAAGAGAAAGGCAGAGTATAGAAATATGTGGAGGAGCTATATGAAGAACTCAAGAGAGTAATTAATGTGCTTAATTCTAGGCTCGCTCGTCGCTGATATCCATTAAGAACTTAACCGAACAAAAACTCTATTATCAGAAGCAATAGCTGCTGATAATGATTCAAGTAGAATTACCCACGAGTGGAATTACCCGTACACGCATTAAGGTTACTCATATGCAAAGTTGAAACAACGAACTTCCGCTTACACGAAAGCTATTGCTGCTGCTGCTGCTGTTGTTGCATGGGTACATTCATATTATAAAGAACATAACAGAGTACAGACAAATCTTCGTAATCATATTTTCGAGAGTTCCACGCCAATATTCGACGTAAACTAAATCACGAGATACCATTGAGCAATAACAATAGTTAGAGGACTTGAAGTGTTAAACATCTTCCAGTTCATCATCATCATCTTCTTCTTCCTCAGCATTCAGTGCCTGGGTCACCGCAAAGTCAACCCCCTTTGTCGCAAGAGACGACCAATGTAGGAGCTAAGTAAGAAAATGAATGATCTCCCAGGATGAGACATAATTCATGCCTAGCGCTACTTTAAAACTGGTGTCTAGAGGCAAAGCCATTGTGATGACACTAATTTCTTAATTAATCGATATCCTCCACATAGAATTAAATAAGATGATGATTTTGAATCAATCATAAGACAGAACACTACGACAGTAAAGGAAACAGTCATATGTAACCTCATCATCATCTTCCCGTAAAGCCTCGTTTAACCAGGGTCGGGATACGAATAGACGATTTATCCATTCGTTTAAATTTTATGGCAATTACTGGAGCCTAGGCGCTCACCACCAACCGAATGCCCTTTCCGACGTTGGTATAGATCTTAGTGCTTTAGTCGCCTTCTACGACACGTGCAGTCACTGGTTGGTCAAATTCTTCAAACGACCCGGACACAACATGGGAAAAATATCTATACTATCAGCTTCTAGCACCAACAATAGAAAAGTAAATACGAAATAAAATCTGCTGCTGTCTATAGTTTTATCATCTTTGATGGTTTGTTGCAGAAGTAAGATGGAGTAGAGTGCGACCAGGCATTCAGTTGATCCCAGGCAGTTACGCAAAAACTGGCGAGGCTAAACCATCAACGCCCGTTTGGGCTTCCTTTAAGGTTCAGCCAACGGATCAATCCATCGATTCCTCAAATTGAAATATAAAACCTGATCAGAGCCTCATATTATATCATATACATCTCACTTAGTACACTGCCTACTGGCAGGTCCATGGTATATAACCCTCCACTCTTCTCTGTCATCCGCTTTATTCAATCAGTTGACTAATAATAGTAAAGGTTCAACGTCTGTTTCTTCATACAAGGATGATGTCAGGGACGTAGGGATTGAGCTGAATTATTAAGAACTGTTAGGACTTCTGTCAGGAATCAATAAATAAATCAGTTTAGACATTTAATTATCAATTAATTATTAACTACAAATTATTAATTGTTAACTTATTACAAATTATTGCAGTTAACGGTACAGCAGCTAACTGCATGACTCCTAAGAGGTGACAAAGCATAACCGAGGACGGCAACGAGAAACCACCTCATAAGCTATATTCTTCCCCAAGGTAAAGGGAGATAGAGAGAGATATGTTTATTAGATCGAAACACAGCATATACCATACAAAATGGAAACAAGCCCACGGAAATAGTCAAATAGAAAGAAAAAGTCGAATAGAAAGCAAAAAAGGCTACATAATGTAAGGGCAAGGCATAATCCTTTGTGATGGGATCAACTTGTTGATCTATGGAGTGCTCTATATGCAGCGTGAAAGCAGATTCGAGAGTATGAATATGTGCCATGGACCTGCCGCTTGGCAGACCACTAAAGAGAGAGAGTGAGGGAGAGAGAGAAAGAGAGTTAGATACAGAAAGAGTTAAATAGAGAGAAAAAGAGAAAGAGAGAGAGAAAGAGAGAAAGAGTTAGATAGAGAAAGAGAGTTAGAGAGAGACAGAGAGGGAGAGAGAGAGAAAAAGAGACAGAGAGAGTAAAAGATATACTGACAAGTGAAGCCCCAGTCCTGTCTGCTCAATTAAGTTTCCAGCAATTATTCCACCGAAGCAACCTGAGGCAACACCTATCTAAATGACTCTAATAAAAGGCATTTATCGCAGAAAGCTCCGTATCTAACAAATGTGACTTGCAATATGTTTCTCAAGGTTGTCAGCGTTACGGTCTTCCGTCGGATAACTCAAGTCTACTCATTCAACTGAGAATAAATGCTTCACTAGCATTAACCTTAACCTTAGCTTTACCAGCTTTACTATCGAGCCTGGCCTTCCGCTGTAGCTTACGTTTGCAATAATTTGACACCTCATAGTCTGAGACATGAGTATAACTATTTAGCTTTCCGTCGTGGCGTCAAAACACTATTGTGGTTGCCCAGTTTTTATACATGAAATTACAATGTGTAGATTTATGATAAGTATTTGGTATATTAAAACAAGTAGGAGTGCTCCTATGTGATTTAAGGTTCCACTCATATGTAGACAATTTTAAATATTAATTTAAATTTAAATGTAATTTTTGTTTAGCTTATTATTATTGAACTCTCTCTGTAAAATACAATATTTGATATCGACCAATCTCAAAGATTAAAGATATATATATATATATTATACATGTATATATATATATATATATATATATATATATATATATATATATATATTTATATATATATATATATATATTTATAATAACATAATACATATATATATAATATATATATATATTTATATAATTTATAATAATATATATTCTAAACACTATATAGAGCATATTAATTTGCAATGATTTAGAATACTCTAGTATTGAACAATAGACTATTGGGATTGAATTTTTAACTATTTAATTCATTTACACAAGTGATTACAGTAATGTACTCTAATCTCTTCTGACATTAAAATCTTTAATTACACAAGCGGTCATGTAAAGAAAAATTTAAGAAATAATTTAACCACTGTCATTCAACATTTTTACAACCAAGGAAAAAAATTGTGCATCTATGAAAGTAACATCACAACTTACAAAATAACTATAGAAGACATTCACAATATTTGTAGAATTATTCATTACTGCAATTTACTGGTTCATATATTTATTAATAATAAAAATAACAATACTAATACTGAATGATGATGATAATAATAATAATAATAATAATAATAATAGTAATAATAACAACAATAGATTAGAATAAATAATAATATTTGTAAATAAATATTAATCTAATATAAGCAGTTTACCTGAGTTTATGATTTGCATTGAAGGCTTTCATTTAACATTCTTGCCATCGGGAGGCTTAATGATTTGTAAAAATATTTCAGTTTGATTGATTTATTGTTTAATTATATGATTATTAAATAAACTGATTGATTAGTTGGTTAATTAATTGATTGAGTACAAGAACAATAATAATAATAATAGTAATGATAATAACAAAAATAAAACAATAATAATATCATAATAATGTTAATAATAACAATAAAATAATAATAATAATAATATAATAATAGTAATAATAGTAATAATAGTAATAAGCACAGTAGTTAAAAGCATATTCACTCAACTCAGCAGAGATAACTTACGTTTGACTGGTCGAAGCGAGGTGACGATGACGACGATGATGACGAGGCTGGCTGGTAGCCGTTACTGGAAGCACTTGACGAGGAACCAGGGCTCGGTCGTCTGTAGCTGTTCTGTAGCGTGCCCGGGGGCGAGTGGGCCTTAGAGGGGGCGGACATGGCCATCTTCCCCCAAACAATTCTCAAATTCTCCCCAAAAGTTACACGAGTTGTTGTAGCCTAATCCGAATATGCCTGGATAAGAAAACTTGGTTTTAAAGTTCCGAGATTTAATTTCCGTTACTTCAGTTTCACCCTATGTATTTTACTTTTCTTATTTATTATTATTAATATTAATCCTGTATTTTTACTTATTTAAGTATATTAGTTTAAATGAATTAGATATGAGTGCAGCTGTTTGAAATACATGTAGACTTTTCTTGTTGATATCAACATCACAGTTCAGTGAACATTCGCTATATCGACTCCGTTAATGCAAACACACTGTCCTGTAGAACTATCTAACTGATTGCAAGTGACCAATATTAGCTCACTAAATTACGCTAAATCCATCAAACGTAGAACCCATTGAAGAATAGTAAATCTCAGATCAGTCCATCAGAGAGACGATCATGATTAAACGACTATTGCCTCACATAATACAATCCTACAACAGGTCCGCACCATAAAATACTCACATCATTCTGCAGTAAAGATCTTCTGCTAAATCCATAGATAAACAGTGTAGATACTCAATCAGTGGGTTAATAGAGGCGAATAGCTTTCACAAGTACAGAAGTATCTTATTATGACGCAGTATTTAACAGTATAATTATATCAGCTGAAATGGCAAAAGTAAGAACATAAATAATATAGTACTAATAATTACTATATCTCTCTCTCTCTTAGTGCAATGCCTGCTGGCAGGTTCATGGCAGATAACGCCTGTCTGTCTTCCGCTTTCCTCTTCATGTCCACATACGAGTGGATCACTAAATCATCGAACATTCCTAATCTCGGCTTGCCTCTGCATCTATTTCCTTTCTTTTTTATTATAGATTATTCAACCATTATCAGAGATTATTTCACAATTACTATAGATTATTTCATTACCTTTATTGATTATTCCACCAATATAATTTATTACTCCATCATCAATATTGATTTTTTATAATCATTATTGATTAGCATCACCATTAATCATTTCTATAACGACTGTTACATTATTACTATTATTAGTGATAATAAAGCGCTGTTTCCAGCAAGGTATGATCTGATCTAGAATTCTCTTCCATACACTCTTCGGAAGTCTTCTGTGAATCACATCGCCCATTGCTCTCTCACGAACAGTTCCATAGTCAGTTAAATACCCACCTTTTTATATATTTTATTTTTACTTTGGTTATAATAAACTGCACCCTGCCTCGTACCACCCCACCCTCATCTTCGATTCCAACCAAGCATTAGGAGGACCCAGGTGAATAGCCCCCATACAGGCCTGCCAATAGCATATCAAGCGATACAGCTAATAGCTAGTCAGTCACATGCCTGCCAAACACCGCAAGGCAATCATGCTAATTACACGAGTTATAATATCACTATTTATAACATTACACAGTCAGCAAAAACAGTATTCACAACAAAAAAAACAACTTCGGAAAATAAACCTGGCAACGTTAAACACTAACAATTACACGACTACAATCTCTGCAAAGATTACTCACTAATTAAAATCACAAAGCGTTGTGAACAAATGCCGTCCACTCAGCGGTCATATAAGGAAATGAATACATAATTTCCGCTAACCATTTACAAAAAAATTCCTTTGACACATAGTAGAGAAAAGCGGTGGCTTTTTATATAATATTTATTTCATCAATTTCATGGCAGTAAAAGACACATACAATAGAAATCAAACACAACATAAATCAATATAAAGAAAATAAAGAAAGTAAACTTATATAACTAGAGTACCAAACGCAATCCCAGCTCAAATATCATTAGTATTATTAAGCTAATAAATCTTTAAAATAATTCCAAATCTTATGCCTGATACTGGCCAATGTGTCTTGACTCTCAATTGAATATTTTCTTTTAATGGATACATAGTCCAAAAAGTCAGGATAATCAGCCTCTGAATTCTCAGTTAAGCTATTTTAAGTTACTGATTTATGCAAAAAGTTAAATCTATGGTAATTATATAGTATCTCAAAAGGTCAGAAACCTTTTTGCAAATCACTTCGGATGAATTGGGTTTTTTTGAGTGAATCTCTTTTGATGGAGCCTCTGGGAAATTTATGGCATCATGATACGATGAGGAAACGAGCGAAACATTTTTGAGTATCATTTCAGAAAAAAAGTTTGCAAGAAACTGATTTAGCTATTGCTACAATTAAAACTTTAGTGCTTTTTGTAATGAGATATGAACCAGCAGATGAGCAATCATAAGCCAGCAATTTATTTGATTAATTTAGCAGTTCACGCTAGCTAATAGATTTAGACAGCAGTTCATACTAGCCAATAGCTATAGACAGAGTTAATACTAGCTAATAGCTATAGACAGAGTTAATACTAGCTAATAACTATAGACATCAGTTCATGCTAGCTAATAACTATAGACAGCAGTTCATGCTAGCTAATAGCTATAGACAGCAGTTCATGCTAGCTAATAGCTATAGACAGCAGTTCATGCTAGCTAATAACTATAGACAGCAGTTCATGCTAGCTAATAACTATAGACAGCAGTTCATGCTAGCTAATAGCTATAGACAGCAGTTCATGCTAGCTAATAGCTACAGACAGCAGTTCATGCTTATAGCTATAGACAGCAGCTAATGCTAGCTAGTAGCAATAGACAGCAGTTCATATTAGCTAATAGCAATAGACAGCAGTTCGTGCTTATAGCTATAGACATCAGCAGTATTAGTGTCTCCGGGTTGCTTAACTTCAGATGCTAAAAATTATATGCGCAGAATTTAGTGTTTCCTTTCTATTTACTTCGACTGAAGTTCTACTTTACAATTTTTTAAAGTATTACCCCTGTATATAATAAATGAGAAATTACCAAATAGCGGTGACAAGCTAGAGTGGTGGCAGGTGATTAACGCCAGGTAAAAGAAAGCGATATAGGCTGCAAAGTACAGTAGAGAGACGCGAAGTGAAAGTGATTGAGGTAAAGAAAGCGATGTATAAAGAGTGCAGTAGAGTTCGATAAAGTGAAAGTGACTGAGGTACAGAAAGCGAGAGAGAGGGAAAGCGAGACATAGAAGAGTGATGTAAAGAGTGATGTAAAGAGAGAGAGAGAGAGAGAGAGAAAGAGAGAGAGAGAGAGATAGTGAGAAATAAAGTGAGTGAATTAGAGAGAATGAGGCAGAGTGAAAGAGAGAGAGAGTGATAGAGAGAGTGAGAGAGAAGGAGAGCGAAGGAAATATTGAAGTAAATAGATATGAATCTGAAAAGAGATGTAAATGAAAAAAATGATGAATGAAAAAAGTAGTAAAGATGTAAGATTAAGCTAGCAGATATATGGGATGTCCATTTGTCGTTCACTGACAGGGCTTTGAACTCAAGCCATTTGCTTTCGAGAAAAACATAGTGAATGTTACGCCAAATCCACTCCCAACTTCTTTAAGCATTGTACGGGAATGGATGCAGATACAAAAATTATCATGGGTAGGGTAGCGCCTTTCAGTATTGATAACTAGCATGTTGCTACGCTGAATTGAGACCATACGTAAACATTCATTCCGCTATTACACTGCCAGCGGGCCGATCCAAAAAATTAAGGAGCGACCCACAATATTTTTTGGACACTGATCACATTTGTTTATTTACGCTCACAACTTCTCTGGAATAAATTTAAGTTTTGGCATCTTATACCCTCTTTCACCCATTCTAATCCTTTTATCTATTAAAAAATGCTAAGGTCAGATTCCTCACTCTAAAGAGATGTCAGTGACGGGCAGCCCAGGATTTAAACCCCCACTTACTTATCCGCGGTCGAGTGTCTTACCGACTTCGCCACTGGCTCCAGCCCATATTAAGTCTATAAAACCGTAACGTTTCAATGTTGAGGAGCCCCAAACAGATCCGCCATTGTTCTTCTCAACTGGGTCATATATTTTTAAAAAAAATTCAATCGACGGGTCTATGACGGTAGCTAAGAATAGGCGGACCTAAGAGGCGGGGGGCGATCCTCCAGTCCCCCCCTGGATCCACCACTGTGTCCTTCCTTGGATTGGTTTATCGGGTTTTGGTTAGCACCGTCTACTGGACCCACACTCTGCATATCGGTTTGGATATGGTTCCATAGTGTTCAAAGAGTAGCATTCTAATTTTGTTATTGTTGTTGTTGCACAGCACTAGATAAGCACGTTCAGAAAGTCATTTATGTGTATGTTTACATGTGTGTGTGTGTATATATATATATATATATATATATATATATATATATATATATATATATATATATATATATATATATATGTATATAAACGATTATATGTATATAGGTCTAAACATGTATATAGAGAAGAAAAGAAAGCAACAGAGCAAAGCATAGAGAATGAATGAATATTAGAGAATGAATGAAGTAGAGAGAAAATGAAGTAGCGAGAGAGAGAGAGAGGAGAGTGTGTGTTGTTGTGTGTGTGTGTGTGTGTGTGTGTGTGTGTGTGTGTGAGAGAAAGAAGAGAGAGAGAGAGAGAGAGAGAGAGAGAGAGAGAGAGAGAGAGAGAGAGCTGAGATATGAAGATAAGAAGAGATAAAGGCAGTGAGTTAGGAAACAAGAAGACGTGACAACCTAGGACACGCCCTTGTATGTGATATAGAGAACACTGAGATTAAACACTGCCTGCTCCTGCTAATCATGAACATGTGGAAAAAACAATCAGTGAGAGAGAGAGAGAAAAAGAGAGATACAGACAGAGAGAGGGAGAGAGAAAGAGAGAGAGCTGGATGGTTAACGGATAGAGAGAGAGAGAGAGAGAGAGAGAGAGAGAGAGAGAGAGAGAGAGAGAGAGAGAGAGAGCTGGAGATAGAGAAAAAGAATGAGTCAAAATACCAGCCAGAGAATCAAAAGGTGAAAAGAGATGACAACAAAGAGTCCAGTCAGCCAACCGAGACACATGAAGAAGACATGAGAGATAAAAAGGGGTTGCATAAGCCACGAATCAGCTGCTAGCTGAAATAGAATCAGCAATCTAGGAATCAGCAGCTAGCTGGTATAATCTAGGAATCAACAGCTAGACGGTATAATATAGGAATCAGCAGCTAGCTGGTAGAATCTAGGAATCAGCAGCTAGCTGGTATAATCTAGGAATCAACAGCTAGCTGGTAGAATCTAGGAATCAACAGCTAGCACTTGAAATGTAAAGAAATTGACATATGACATTACATTCCACGAGTCTAAAATAGACAAGGCTGAGTTTATGCGTTGCATTGAGCTGGGTGTACAAATAGCCCAACACAAAACAATCAGCACACTACTGAGTACTGAATAATGAAGTTGTACATCTGCCAATCAATGCAGGAATTAGCGTCCGGTTCCTAAAATGTAGCTGACTTCAGGAAAACTATTTACAACTAGTGAACTAAAAGAAAAAATATGATAAAATGGCAACTATGAAAGGAAAGTTAGGAAACTGTAGCATATGCGGTTTGTCACGTGTATAACTAAAAAAAAAAAAAAAAGAAATAAATGAAGATAATTTAACACATTATTTAGCAAAAGATGAACAAAGACTTAGAAATAAAGGTTAAAGGTGGATGAGTAAAGATATACGACTCACAGCGAAAAGACACGATCAAGTAAATCATGCAGTACAACTCAGAGAGAATGAACAAACAGTTACTAGACAAAGATATGCCAACAAAGATAACTACTAGTAGTGTATAGAACATCATCATCGTCATCATCACCAACATCTTCCCTCGAAACCCAATTTAACTATGGTCGGGAAACTAATAGAATAGAACAAAGACAAAGATTAATAAAACACCAACTGAGATACAAAGCTACAAATAAAAATGGGCCTTTGTGTGGAGGTCTATTTTGAACTCTGGTACAGAAATGTCTGGTGCATTTCTGAAGCTGATGGGCATCGGTCCTATTTAATATTTTAAATTTATTTCTCCATGTTGTGTCCTGGTTGTTTGAAGAATAGACTAACGTGTACTGCACTTGTTGTACAAGGCAACAAAGAAAAAGGCCTTTTCACTTCACTTCTACTTGTATTGGTGTGCATGGTAATGAGGTTGAGGTGAATTAAATTTGTTGTGATTTGAAAGTACAAGAAATGAAAGCTGTTGAAGTCTTGGAGTAGTATGTAGATAAGACAACAGCAGTTCAGCCAGTGTCAGCAACAAGTCCAATGATCATCAAAGCTTGACACAACGAGACATGGATAACATTACATAACCACTTCCACTCTCCTCTCTCACTATCTCTCTCTCTTTCGCGCACTCTCTCTCTCTCTCTCTCTCTCTCTCACTCAATCACTAAGAGTCGCGCTCTCTCTCTTTCTCTCTCTCTGTCTCTCTCTATTTCTCACTAACTCTCTCACCATCTCCCTCTCTCTCTCTCACTCACTGAGAGCCGTGCTCTCACTCACTCTTACTATCTCTCTCCCTCTCTCTCTTTCTCTCTGTCTGTCTGTCTGTCTGTCTCTCTCTCTCTTTCTCTCTCTCTCTCTCTCTCTGTCTCTGTCTCTCTCTCTCTCAACTGAGAGCCGTGCTCTCTAGCTCTACAAAGGTTTCTGGTATAGTCACACTGAGGAACAAAGAAATCTCATCAGTCATTACATGTGAGTAAGCGACATGCTGCAGAAGGCATGACTTGAGGCTTAATTGATAACACACTGCTTGAAATGAAGAATGTCCCTGAATCTTAACAATCATAAATCCCTCGTCCATGATGATATCTATCTGAGAAATACTATAATTCACTCCTTGAGTCAATGGGGAAATTCTTACAGCTTCTACTGATAGTTGAAATTTATTAATTTGCTTGTGTCCTAACAGGCGACTAAGCAAGAACAGAGAATGGCATTGAAAAATTACATTAAACGCCAAATTAATCTAAGGCTAAGAATGAAAAAGTTAAGGTTTTGTTAGGACCTTCATAATCTCTGTCAAAGCATTTTCAAATAATTAGGCCTACAGCTAAAATTTTGTATACTCAAGAGATTTTTATAGAAATAAGAATTGGACTGTAAGGTAGAAATCAGTAATCTGACAGTCTAATGAGTTTATTAGACTCAAAATGAAATACAACTTTAATCACCTTAAAAAGTTTCCTAATTCTCATTTTCTGGAGAAATGTTAGAGATCTCACTCTAAATTTCTCAGGCAAAATCTAGTTTACCAATACCTGTCTATGGTTATTATGGTTATTGTGGTTCAACCATTTTAAGATGTCTTGTATATATCTAAAGAAGACTCTTTTATTCAGAGTTCAAGAAAACTTCAAAAGTTCAAGTTCAACACTAACGACAATGTTATCCATTATTTTGACTAAATCAAAAATCTTATCAAAGTCTCGACTCTAAATCTAAACAGATAGAGATCTTTAAGGTACTTCAAGATTAAAGTTTTTCCATAATGACATCTCCCAACAAGCATATATTATGCCAGATGTGGATGAAGCGAAAAATATACAGGTCTATAAAACGCTTAAAACTGTCCTGTTCGTAAAGGTTCCCCAATTGAACCCAAGGTCCCATTTGTTGCTCTTACAACTATATAGATCATTATATTTAATTACTTTGGGATTCTGCATAATAGGACCATCTAAATCCATTTCCTTACAATATACTTTTTTCAATATTTTATTATTGATGCTTACTCAGTATTAGAATTATCTCTCACACCTTTCTATCTCTCTCTCTTTCTCTCTGTCTTTCTCTCAAAGTGCACTACCAATAGGCAGGGCCATGGTATATACTATATAACTCCACATATTTCCATCCTCTCTTTTTCTCTTCATATCAAAATACATATTAGTTATCGAATCATCCACCGTCCCAAGTCTCGATCTCCTCTAACTGTTTTCCCTTCCATTCTTCTTTCAGTTACCTCTTTCATTAAACCATTCTCCCTCAGGACATGACCCATCCAGTTCTTCTTTCTATTCCTTTTGCTATTTATCATTTGTCTATTTATGTCAAGTTGTCAACCCTATTTAGAACTTCTTCATTTGTAATTTTGTCAGTCAATTTGATCTTCTATATTTCTAATGCTTCTAATTTCCTAATATCCTCATTTCTTAATGTCCATATTTCGCAACCGTACAGGAGCGTGTATTTGTATTTCTCTTCTATAGGACGTTAAATTTTCTAACATTTTTCTTATGCAAAGTTTAGGCAAATCTTCTCTTACTGCCATCATGTTCTAACTATCTCTTTACTTGCTCTAACTTCCTAGCGTATTGGCCTATTTCATTATTGTCTACTCCTTTTCTAGACACCCTCATCACTTTATTTTTCGTGATATTAATATTCATTCTATACTTTAATGTAGTAATTTTCATGCCATCCACACTTTTCTGTAAACCCCCTTCGTTACTAGCAATCCTACCTTGATCACCAGCAAATCTTGCATCTTTCATTAAGTTTACCTCCAATTTTCATTGCTTCTTCAATGTTAGTAATTGCTTCCATCATCATTGCCTCACCGTAAATGTTAAATAGAAGTGGTGACATGCAACAACCTAGCCTTACGCCCCTTCTATTCCTCCTTTCGATAACTGGAGTTTGACTTTGATAATTGCCTTTTGATTAATGCAAAGATTCATAGTAAATCCCTTATCAGATATTAGTCAACTCCAATAGCGCTCAAACTTCCAAACATCATCACCTAGTATCTCTTACATAGTTAATTAAAATACAATTACCTATACTATGGGGATGCCCCGACATCATCCTTGGACGAGGTAAAGGACTTTTAATCTTTATTATTATTATTATTAAATTTTAAATTCCAAGCAACACATCTGGGACCATAAACTTAACAACTGTAAATCCTGAAGAATTATACTTATTAATAATAATAATAATGACACACATTATAGTGAAATGATCAACTACGTTGATATCAACTAAAAGTGATATATCTATCACTTTTATCACCACATGTTAAATCCGTTAGGCAATTTTGACCATTTTCCATGTAGCCAGTCCAGTGAATGTCCGAGATTTTACGCTCAGATCAGGGCGGCTGGGATTCGAACCCTCGAGGGTTCAATTCACCTGAGGGTCTGTCATTTAAAATTTCATGCCGTTATCTACACCTCTAACCATTGCGCTACTGAGACATTCATTGCAACTATTTGACTGCAACTATGTGTGACAAGCTCGTTCTTAACTACTTTTAGCTGCATATAGAACTACTTGTATATTTGGTTCGAAACGTCTCTGAAATTGACTTAGAGTAAAGGAACGAGCGTTAACTCTCACATACAGCGTTATATCAAATAGTTTTAAATCGCTAATATAGAAAATAAGTGAATTTAATTTAATTTTAATTCGCGAAAACGCATCGAACTAGACAGCTATATAAATCAGCATATGCCTACACAGTGGTATCACAGCTATTTATTATTAGCCATATCAACTTCACCTAATTAGTAAAGTAAATATAGCAAATATTTATCACTAAAAGTAAACAACTCCACCATCATGGCTTACTAGTGTTTAGTCATACCATGCACTATAAAAATATTGCAGCCCAATCTATGTTTATCGCTGAAAAGTTTGGCTTTGAACATAACAATATAACAATTAGAGTGCTACAGTCATCAATGATAACATCGAGCACAGTTTAACATAACTTACCTTTATTATACTGGTTCAGGAAGTCGAGACTCGAGAGATCTGTAACAACAGTCTATAATCGTAAATTTCTTGCCTGGTCATGACTGGTGATGTGGGTTTAACGTCAAGGTCAGAAGCAACTCTAGCTGCCAATCATGTTCATCTCATCATCATTTCACACGTCATTGATAAGACGTACGGCCAATACAATGTCACAAAACTGACCATAAAATACTTGGCTCATGATACCTGGCTCGACCTTATGTTAATGACCCAAATCCATTCGGAATTGGGTAGCAAAGGCGGATTTAGGGGGGCTTAGAGGGCTGAGGGCACGTGCCTCCGGCGTCAAGTAAGTGTCCCTCGCTGACCGTATGTGCCCCCCCAAAAAAAATCCCCTAAATCTATTATACAAACAGAAAGTATGCGGCAGTTCTGTCTGTCTGAATGTCTGTCGGACGTAACGCTGGTTATGCCGAAGAGCTGTCATGTGGCGAGCAAAAATTTAATCGCAGAGTCAGATTTATAACTATATACTGTATATATACAGGCTGCGCATTAAAAAATATCCCCCTAGCACAATTACGATAGCTTAGCCAATTCTTGATATTTCGCCTTGAAATTTTGAGGTTCTCTTGTGGAGGAATTTAGCCACAAGCTGACCAAATTTTGTAAACATATTTTTAAAGGAACCGGAGTTATCGAAGTTTTGCGAAAAAATTTTTTTATTTATTTGACACGCAACGTAAAACGCCAATTAGAATCAATTCCTTTTTGAAAATGTGCTGACCCTGAAAAAGGCCGTTAGATGATGACGACTCTGATTTTGTGGTACAATGTGTGCTCGAAATGAACGCCCTGGGCTTTAATGCCGGCCAGAAGTCTTTTCTTACAGATAAAATTGCGCTGTCAATGGACTGTTGTCAGGGTCGGATCCAGGAATTTTTTAAGGGGGGGGGCCCGAATTTTTTTTTTGAGTGTGTACTAATTTTTTGCTTACGCCACGCCTTCTTCGGTTCATGTGACGCAACCAGAAAAAATGCTGTGGGGGGGGGGGGGGGCGGGGTGAGTGGGAAATTTTTCAATACTTCGTTCAACTCACAGAGTGAGTGTATTCTCATATCTTAACCCCCCCCCCCCCCAGTCATACCCGTACTAAAGTCTGGGGAAATCCTAAAATCCCTAAAATCCTACATTTGTTTTGGAAAAAGCAGGTTAAATTTTTCACCTTCGAAGAAACTCAGCGGATCTGGACGAATTGCAAAAGTGACCTAATGTTAGCGTTAGGGGGGCCCCTCCCAGCCATTTTTTTCACCACTACTCCGGGACAGAGTTCACACCTTTTTACTCAAACCCTTTTCTCCTCTTATACAGTGATTTATGTGAAAATTAAGAGCTAGTGAAACGATCAACCTTTTTCGTCCCCCCCCCCGTCCACATATACAGGCCTCCTAGTATAACCAAATATATAGGCCCCTAGTGGGGTCCACATTTGAAAATATTCGAACTATAATGGAACTGAGTTCCCTCTCGTCCCCCCCCCCCCCCCCCCCAACCAGATACAGATAAATTGTCATAGAAACAATGAAAATATAGTTTTAAAAAGTTTTTCGACGGGTCTTAGGGGGGGCGGGCCCCCTGGGCCCCCTGGATCCGCCACTGCTGAGAGGTTAGGGTCAAATTCAGGTTCTGTTAAAAGTAATAGTTTCAGTGCATATTATAATTTATTAACTTTTTCCAAAAAAATTTGGGCCCTAAACTAGATCAGAAATTTTTTAGATCCGCACCTGTTTGAGTATTATGATCGATCATAGCCCATGCTCACATGCATGCAGGCATTTACGAAAATATGACTGATTAATAAAAAAAATCAGTTATATACCTGTATAATATATAGGCTATAGCTGCACCCTAACAGGCTACTGCTGAATGTAGATTGTCTAAACAGCGTAGGGGTAACGTCATGAATTTTTAAATGACAGATCATGAGGTAAATTGAACCCTAGTGGGTTCGAATCCCAGCTGCGCTGGTCTGATAGTAAAATCTGGTACATTCACTGCACTGATAGCACGGAAAATGGAATAAATTGCCTAACGGTTTAAACATGTGGTATTAAAAAGTAATAGATATCAACATAGTCAACATAGTTGATCATTTCACTATAATGCGTGTTCTTTGCTGCACGGAAGACGCAATGATAACATTTTCAAGTTTCACAAATTTAATTGCACAAAGAATTCTGGTAGGGGCATGGCTCCTAATTGGCCCCTTCGACCCGCCACTACATATGCATGTTGTGATCATTTTATGATTGTGATTAGAGATCGGAATTTTATGAATTTCCTGAGTTCGGGTTTGATCCGGTTCGTTGAAAATGAAAGTTCGGTTCGGTTCGGGTTTGGTTCTAACAAGGATTCGGGTTCGGTTCGGGTTCGGCTTGCTTTCCAACTCGCAAGAGTTCGACTCGAGTTCGAAATGGTTTGGTTTGGATAATGTTGCAATTGTTTAACTTTACTTATAATAATCATGGTTATGACAAACGTGTTTAAAATGGTTTATGGTAAATATGCTTAAAAATTCATTAAGTCATAATAGCTGCCACATTTTTTCACCTGGGTAAAAATATGACAATGAAACAAGGAGAGAAGTGGCATTTATTCCTGTACATTTCTTAAAATATTGTAAGTTGACCAACAAATGTTCATAATATAGATATTTAGCTTTATTATTGTATCTGAAATATTCTCCTTGATTATAACGAGCAAATAGAATGCTTCATCAATTTTTAAATTTTGTTTGTCACTATAGGCTTATATATTAGATACGTTTATAATTAAGCATAAATGTCTTGGCTAAAATTTGATCCAATATTTCAGAGACAAAATGAAATTTAGTAACATAAATATGTCAAATAAAGAGGATTTGGTAAACACGTGTACTTCCATAGAAAAATGATCATGATATACACCGTTTGCTATCAACTGACCACCAGTAATAAGTTTCATAATTTATCTTAGAACCCTAAAGTAAATCAAATTTGAAACTCTCAGATCAATTATGAAGTTACGAAAATAGTTATGAAATTATTGAATTGCTATGGTGCAAAATAATTTACTCCAGATAGTCTTAACACATATAGAATGTCATATATAATTATTTGTAAATCTGGCTCCAAAAATATTAAGGTAGCACACTAAAATTAGAAAAAAATCATAATTTGAATTTAACAAGAACAAATCCTCCTAGATTGAGTCAAGCATTTTCAGATTGTTATGGAATACTCTCATCACTTTTGTCTCTTTGAAGTTAATCTTCATTCCATATTTCAGTGCCGTATTATTCAGACTATCCATTATCTTCTGTAGACCAGTCTCGCTTCCCGATACCATTCCTTTGTACCGCTACCATTTTAAAATTTATGTCGGAACCAGCCTTACCTGAATATATGCTGTTACATACTGTAAGACATGTAAATGCAAAAACTAATATATATTTGTATTGTTCTTACTATCTTTATTTAATGTCAGGCTGGTGAAGAAGAAAGGAACTACATGAGTTTGGTTCAATTCGGTTTGGACGAAGTCTGGGTTCGGGTTCGGCCAGAGTCTGGGTTCGGGTTCGGTTGGGTTCGGCCAGAGTCTGGGTTCGAGTTCGGTTCGGTTCGGTAAAAATTCTAGATTTTAGGGTTCGGTTCGGGTTCGGTTCGATTCCCATCTCTAGTTGTGATGTTATACGTGTAGATTTTTAGCTAATTTTGAACATAAGTTCAGACTTGTTAAATTCAAAATTACTCTTTATCGATGTTTGATCTTATAATCGAACATCTTAGATTGTTTCTATTTTGTTTTAGACATGCATGATACGCTTGATCGATACTTGCTCGATAGTCCACTCGACCGGTAATTGATTCCAAATTTGAAACAAACATAGATAGAGGTTACAATTAATTCTCTTTGGCGAAATTTAATTTGTTAAGCTAAATCTGAAATTATTTGGCGGAGTAAAGTTAGGTGGTCAACTAGTCCCCTGAATAGGAAACCATTAGACAATCTAGAGTATAATAAACATACATATCTTTTTTAAGTATTTCGTAACTACGAAATAATTATCTTTGCGCCGGAAAATTACTACTGTGCTGTACTCTGCCCAACGTCACTCTTTGGACACCAGATAGAGTTGCCTCCCCAAGCCTCTGCCTCCTCCTATCACGATCCTGTGCATAACATAACATTACATAACAACAATTAGAAACGGAAACAATTTGCAACGGTGCAAATTCCAAAATCCAGAAAATCAGTCCATAGTAAAGGGAATTAAAGAAAAGGAGGTTTAGGTGCAAAGTCTTAAAGATCACCCTGTGTAAGACTGAATTTGGTATCTGATTGACTTATATCACTATTTCACTGTTTAATTGATGTGTATTCATATCCCAATCCTACCCTCATTTTATTGTTTAGTAGTCTACATTTTAATGATTTTTCTAATTGGAGTATTTTCAATTAGTCTTAGCATGTGTCCTATTCAACTTTGTCTTTGTGATTTGACTCGAAGGAGTCTCTCTTGTTCTTTTGTATATGTCTATATTGCTAATTGTATATGGACAGTGAATTTTTAGGAGATTTCTAGCAGATTTAAATTTGTAGGAGATTTGCCGGAAAATGTAAAAAAAGAATGTTTATTCATTGGCATAAATCTTGACATTGATCTTTATTTTGAGCATTAGGCACAGACTGAGCGCATAGAGAATGAATTGCAGCCCTGATAAAATGAACCCTAAAATTTGCAAAATATGCCTTCAGTGCATTATTCTGTTAACACGACTGTAAATATTTTATGTACGTATTCATTTATTTACGCGAATGTTATTAAATTGTAGGTTGCTTTTGTATTTTAGCAACAACTACTGAGTGGGTTAGAGATAATGCGGATCGATTGCTCGTGGTAATTTGGCTGGGGTTAATTCCCACAGAACGTGTGATTCTGTTGTTTTGTTGAAGGTTTTATTTATTTTTTTTTTATTTCTTCCGTAATAGAAAATATACTGATATATTTAGTCCCGACAGTTTGATCATTAATACGTACTTTACTTTCATATTTGATTGTATGGTTTATATTTGTTATAATCTCGCCATGTGTAATTTTTTTACTACGTTAGGATCGAACAGCCGGTAGTGAAGATTTCGCCTAACTTAAAAGTTACAAATCGTAATGCGTTCTAGTAGTTCGAAACATTTTCACTTCAAACTAAGAATACTATCATTTAGAATACCAGTCCTGTAATTTGATCGAAATAGCAGAAACAAAAAACTCATGTGGATTTTTAAAAAATATCCTGGATGAATGCAATTGATCTTCGTTGATCCATTTCTGTCGAATTTCTTCTTTCATCTCTGCTAATTACTCCATCCAGTTAAGGGCCTTAAACGTATGCTAATTTTAATCCGTCACAAAATCCTAACTAGGTTTGATTTATTAGTTATATTTAAGCAAAAGAAAAATTCACAAATGTAAAATTGTAAAATTAACACGAAAATAGGTAGGTAGATGCTTAATGGCTTTTGGGTTTACTCCTCTTTCCTCAGCATCTACAAAGTCAATTGTTCTGAAAGACAGTTTTTTCTGTTAGTCATAACTATCTGTCTATCAGTGTTCATCTTAGAGATAGATTCCAGGCTTATTGTTCTCTACTTTATATACATCTCTTGTTATTTTTTGTAGATTTGTTGCAGAGTTTATAAGGTGATCATTACTGAAAATGTCACGATTTTTTGCGAGACATTCAGATTCTGACAGCGAATCAGAGTCAAGTGAGGATGAAATAATTCAGAAGCAGCCGACCGTTACTAAGTATGGCTATAGCGCGGCTATGCTTAATTTTCTTTTAAGAGTATAATTTGTTTAGTTTTGGTTTGATTCTTTTTGAGTTTGTATCATTTGTTAAAAACAATATTTAGTAGTTTTTGTCGGTAATTAATATCAACAAGGCATGTGTATAGTTAATTAATTATTAGCCTGCTGTCAATGATGAGACAGTTTGTCTCGTTCGTATGAACTTATATGTTTAGTCTTAAAAACCTGAGACAGCAAATCTCTTCTTTACCTTTTTAAATTCCGTTTTCCGTTTTAAATTTAGCTATTGATATTTTCATATAGATTTTCAATGGCATTTTTAGATTTTTATTATTTATTAAAAAAATCAACTAATAGTTTTTGTCAGTAATTAATATCAATCAGGCATTAATTTGTATCAGCAATTGTCTGCTGTCAATGATGAAACAATTTGTCTCGTTCGTATGAACTAATATGTTTAGTCTTGAAAATCTGAGACAGCAAATCTCTTCTTTACCTTTTTAAATTCCGATTTCAATTTAGCGATGGATGTTTTCATAAAAAATTGACACCGGCATTTTTAGATTTGTTACATGTTCTTGTGTTATCTATCTTCGGTTGTTAGATGCTTCTGAAATAAAAAATTTCTATAGATATATAATGTCTCTAAAGTAGGCGATTCTTCTTTCTGCTACTTCACTGATTATGTGCTATTGTCGTGTTAACCTCAGTAATGTATTGAAAAGAAACGTAGTTTTGTGGATGATCATATGGTTTTGAGCACACTTCACACTTTGCTAGGCACACTTTCACGCTATTAACGTGAAAGTTTGGGTTAATGGAGAGACGAATGAAGCTTTTCTTTTTAGCGCTAGTGATTTGCAAACTGCACTTAATTTTTATAGTATTATTGGCAATTTCTAAATTATTTCTTTATAAATATGAATATTATTTATAGATTTTTATAGAAATTAAAATCCCGAGGCAGGATTTAGTGCAGTCGGTTTAGCTGCGCATCAACTAAAACAAAGTTAAGCAACTCTGAACCCGGTTAGTACATTGTGGGTGACCACCTTGAAAGACCGAGTGTTGAAAGATTTAATTGAAAAAAAACTCTGGGTTCCCAGAGCACATATTCAACATACAAAATTCAGGATGTGCTCAGCCAAAATACGATATGGATAGGTCTGAATTATCAGCAGAATAGAATCTAACAGTCGGCCGAATTTCATTGAAAGGGATCCAGCCATCGTTTCAACAGCTACACCAGTTGAACGATTATGACATAAGCCAAATAAATAAACAATATCATAATGCAGTGACAAACCGGCCATTGTGTCATGTGCATTGTGTGTAAAATCATGGTAGCAGATAAGTGTTCATTGTTACCAGTATTATTATTAAGTTCATTATTTTGAAGAACACTGCAGTGTGAAATATTTGAAAATATCTCGAGTTAGGTTCTTTAATTGTCCATTTATTGTTTCTGAATGATTCTGGAAACATACCCAGAATGAATATAATGGTCATTTTATTCTTATTTGCAGGGCCTATCTGCCGAGTGACGATGATGAGGAAACCAAAAGAGTTGTGCGCAGTGGGAAAGACAAGAGGTCAGTATGTTTATTTGGCAAAACGTTCTACTTTTTCTAATTTGCGACTAGTTTGATCTTGCTATTTGCGTTTGATATATGGACTGCTATGTACGCTACACTTGACTGCCGTGCACTCTACGCGGCACTGCCTCTATATTGTATATCTACCATCACATGTATCAATACGTTCTCTTCTACGCAATACATGTTGTTGTTGAGCTCTATACGTTAAATCTCGACATTTTTAGTCAATGTGTGAGTGTGACCCTTACTTGCTTATCTTAGTCAAATTAATTCCATTATGACATACTTTAGCCATTAACTATACATATTAATTACCCATGAATTACCTATTAATTATACCTATGTTTTCATACTTGTCGTTTACCTATAGTAATATTTAAATGCAACAGTGTAGGGCATTATATAGTGATGCTATACAAAGGTAGTTATCTTAATGAGATTTTTATTTTTATAGCAATGCATTACTTTCAGGCGAATATGTTCATATTACTGTAAAATGTAGTTATTGTCTCAATGAATTTAAAACTATAACTTAATGAATCTTTTGCTACTTATTAAAGAGACCCTGCTTAATGTAAACAAAGAATTGAACCAAGATCACAATTGTTCCCATTATTCACTATTTAATCTGATTGCTGAGTAAATTATTCTATTACAAATAGTAAAGTGTTTTTATGTGATTTGATGATTAACTGTCTAACGGATAGAATCATCTGTTAGAATTGTTTGTCTGCCGATTGATGCAGCTACGACGAGCTGAGGAACATACTGAAGCTGATGAAGAATCATGAGAAGATTAAGGACATGTCGAAGGTGTTGACTGACTTTGAGGATCTCACGAAAGCTTTTGACAAGGCGAAGAAAGTGATAGAGAAGGAAGGAATACCGAGATTCTACCTTCGCAGCCTTATTGAACTGGAAGACTTTGTGAATGGGGTAAGTTTCTGTTGTTGTAGCTATTGTAGCTGTTGTTGTAGCTATTGGTGTAGCTGTTGTTATTTTAGTTAATGTTGTAACCGCTGCTGTCGTAGCTATTCTTTGGCTATTGCTGTTGTAGCTATTGCTGTAGCTGTTGTTATTTTGACTATTGCTACAGCTGATCTATGTGTGTAGTTTTGGGAGGCTATATGTATTGTATGTGTATGTGTATGTATGTGTGTATGTAGTTGTGGGAAAATGTGTGTGTTTGTATGTGTATGTAGTTGTGGGAGGATGTGTGTGTATGTATGTGTGTATGTATGTGTGTATGTAGTTGTGGGAGGATATGTATGTGTGTATGTAGTTGTGGGAGGATGTGTGTGTATGTATGTGTATGTGTGTGTAGTTATGGGAGGATGTGTCTATGTTGTGTAGTTGTGGGAGGATATGTATGTGTGTGTGTAGTTGTGGGAGTATGTGTATGTGTGTGTGTAGTTGTAGGAGGATGTATGTATATGTGTATGTGTGTGTGTAGTTGTGGGAGGATGTGTGTAGGTGTTTATGTGTGTGTAGGTATGTATGTGTATATGTATGTATGTGTGTATGTATGTGTGTGTATAGTTGTGGGAGGATGTTGATGGGAGGAAGGCAATGAGTAAGAGCAACTCTAAGGGTCTAACGTCTCTACGACAGAAGCTGAGGAAATACAACAAAAACTTTGAGACCGAGATCACTGCCTACAAAGAGGTTAGCTTTTTGTTTCATTGTGTTTCAACCTGTGATCACTTGTCTACAATATGTCTCATTGTGTCTCTTCCTGTCTCTGTGTTCACTTGTCTGCAAGAAGTCTCGTGGTGTCTCAGTTTGTCTCTCTGATCACTTGTCTACAATAATGTCTCATTGTGTCTCTTCCTGTCTCTGTGTTCACTTGTCTGCAATAAGTCTCATGGTGTCTCAGTTTGTCTCTCAACTTGTCTCTTATCTCTGTGCTTCCTACCTGCGTATCTATCTGCCTATCTATCTGACCACCTGTCTATCTGTGTACCTGCTAAGCATCTATATACTGTCTCATAAATCTACCGACACATCTAAATACTCATCTTTCTGCTTAATTGTCCATGCAGCAATCTGCCTATCTACTAGGCAGAATGAATGACACAGTGGCGATGTCGGTAAGATATTCAACCGCGGGTCAGTATGTGATTATTGTTAGGGGTTCCAATTCTGGGCTTGCCCGTCAGTGACATTGATTTTGAGTGAGGAAATTGACGTTAACATTAGCATAACAAGCTTTTTTAGAATGCTGACGTGAGAAGCCATGAGTTCTATAAGCCTGAATGGATGTGTTGATAGAATCCAGACATGTGAAACCATGAGTTCTATAAGCCTGAATGGATGTGTTGATAGAATCCAGACGTGGGGGACTCGGAGGAGGAGACTAGGGCGGAGGAGGAGGAGTCAGATGCTGAGTCAGATGACGAGCAGGTGGCTCCGCCCACAAAGAAAACGACGGCTAAGCCTGCGCCTGCTGCCGCGGGGGTAAGTCATTCTGCTGATGATTGATTTGGTGTTATGCTGCGGTGATGAGTACCTGTGAATACTGTAGTGCTGTAGTTATGGGTACCTGTAGTGCTGTAGTTATGAGTAATGAGTACCTGTAGTACTGTAGTGCTTTAGCTATGAGTACCTGTAGTACTGTAGTGCTTTAATTATGGGTACCTGTAGTACTGTACTGCTTTAATTATAATTATGAGTACCTGTTGTACTGTAGTGCTTTAGTTATGAGTACCTGTAGTACTGTAGTGCTTTAGTTAGAGTAGGAAATTTGTCGCTGCTTGAAACACTGGCAACTGTGAATTTTATGTGATTAATTATTATATATTGTCCACATTTGTTCTTGTTATCATAAAATTATAGTTAGTCAGGTTTTGTAACTTTACTGTATTACAAATTATTAATATGGCATCGTCTTGGGTGATCCTGTTACTCTATAGCGTATGATTTAATAAGTTCTATATCATCTGGGATGATCGTGTTACTATATAGCGTATGATTTAATAAGTTCTGCATCGTCTGGGATGATCATGTTACTATATAGCGTATGATTTAATAAGTTCTACATCATCTGGGATGATCATGTTACTATATAGCGTATGATTTAATAAGTTCTACATCATCTTGGATGATCATGTTACTATATAGCGAATGATTTAATAAGTTAATTGGTCAGATGAGTGATGAGATGGTTGACTCTCATTCTTATGAACTGAAACGTTTAGGAGAATCATTCTGAAAATGTAAATCTGACGCAGCCATTTTTAAATGTTATGCTTAATCTGTTTAGTGAAGTGTCTAGTATACCTGCATAGGATGATCCATACAAATGAGATTAAAGTTTATTGTGTGAGATTTGACTGATTAGAAATGTTTTAATAATCATAGATTTTGGAATTATGTATCTATTGAATGAGAGGACATCCTTGCTTTCCTGATGATCAATTAATATTTTCCTTCATATGTTTTTGTTAAATTATTATTATTATGTTTTATGATAAACTCTTTGGCAAATAGATTTTTAGACAGATAGATGGATTGGTAGAATGATTGACTTATTGAGAGAATTGATTGATTGATTGGCTAGGAATCGGATGGAGAGAGTGATGATTCGTGGATTCAGGATGAGTCAGAGTCTTCCAGCTCTGACGATGAGAAGAGACCTATGGGAATGCTGACGGCCGACTTCTTCAGGAAAAAGTCTCTACTTTATTCGCTTGCTGCATTTCTATCGCTGACTTGATGTAAACTAAATACCAGAATTTTTAGCCTCGCACTCATCTCTTTATCTCATGGCAAGCATTAAAAGACCGGTGTGCCATACAACCGATGGACACAATGTCTTAATATGTTTTATTGATTAATAGCCTTACTTTTTTGTATTGGGAGGTAAGATTGCCTGTGTTTGAATTGAAAGCAGTTTGATTTAGAACTCTATTAAATGTCTATCACATATGTTTATAGTTTATTAAATATAATTTGAGTCCGTGATAAATTATTTTATTTTATGTAGTTCTTCTGGAACTTGTATCAGTCTAAACTCTTAACATGGCTAGAATGTAAACAAACAATTGTTATAGTATTATTTAACATTTAGACTCTAGGTTTTTGTGCTGTTTGATACTGGCTTTAGTGTACTGCCATGCTATTCTATTCTATCATTTGATTCTCTCTATCCTCTATGTGTCTCCTCATTTCTAAATACGCCAACTGAATGATATGTGTCTAACATCGCTAATTTTGATCTTCCTCTTATTATCCCCTTTTAATGTTTCTCTTGTTGCTTTTTGCACCAAGTCTTTTCCTGCTAAATGTTATCCTAACCAGATGTTTTTCCATACAGTCTGAAGCCAAATTTAACGGCTACTTCTTGTCTCAGCATTGGAGCTTGCACTGGATTTGAACTGTTCACTAATTTATCTATTTTATAAAAACTCAGTTATACTACAGGCAAGTCAGATTTGAGTTACTTTTAATATTTTAGCATCTATGAAGTTTTAGATACCTGTGTAGTATCCGGGTTGCTAAAAAATTGACCAACCATTCATTGACTGCATGTGTCGTAAAAGGCAACTAAGCACTAAAATTCTAACAAATGTCAAAGAGTGCATTTGGTTGGTGAGCAATTGGGCTTCAGAAATGCTACAAAATTATCTAATTCCAACCCAAGTTAAACTGGGATTCAAGGGAAGGCGATGATGATAATGATGCTGAAGAAGATGATGATGATGAGTGAATTGAATGGTGTGATGTTGTCGCAGAGTGACCCAGGAGGGAGAGACAGAGGCAAAGAAGAAGAAGAAGACGGCCGATAAGAAGACGACCGATAAGAAACAGACGAGACAGGCGGAGAGCGACGTTGATGAGATTGGAGTGGAGTGGACCACTGTGCCATCTGCTGGCGGAGTGGTGAGTAATCATGATTGACTGATTGATTGATTGACTGATTGATTGATTGATGTTGACTGATAGAGACTAGTGGGTATTGATTGATTGATTGAGACTGGTAGAGAGTGGTGAGTATGTATGGATAGAGTTATTGGTATAGATTGACTGATTAATTGATTGAGTCATTGATGTTGACTGACAATGGCTGGTGGAAAGTGGTGAGTATTGATTGATTGATTGAGACTGGTGGAAAGTGGTGAGTATTGACTGATTGATTGAGACTGGTGGAAAGTGGTGAGTATTGATTGATTGATTAAGACTGGTAGAGAGTGGTGAGAGATATATGGAGAGAGTTGTTAGTATAGATTGAATGATTGATTGATGGATTGAGTCATTGAGAGGCTGGTGATAGATTGATAGATTGATAAAGTCCTGGACAGTAGCAGGCTCTGTTAGCCCTGTTGATTTCCTGTATTCAGCTGACGCGGGTGCAGACTAGTTACTGTAAATTATTTGTATTTTTTGATTAAGCCTGGCTACTGTATGGCTTTTCACTGGGTCCGTATTATACGATATGATATCAGTATATACGATTATGATGCTTTTCACTGGGGATCAATATTATACGATACGATATCAGTATTGTCAGGAACCTGATTCTACAAATTTTAATCTGAGGTAAAATGAGGACCTGACATCAAATAGTCCTGGATTCATATCCCTAATAAACTGCCTCTAGTAATTATTTTTGAATCTTTACCTGTCCTCGATTTGACTGAATCTAGATATCTTACTTTACGATTGATAACGTCAACGACTGTATTAAATTAAATATTAATTTAATAAGAAAAGAAATAAAATAATACACGGATATATAGTAGAACGAAAACTAAAACGATTTCAACTAACACGTTAACGCAAAATCCGAATAACTTTAAATTATACTTTCTATCTAATTACAGTTCACTTTAAATATCTCAAAAGCAAGTACTTTATATTACATACAATTACTTTTGACATACAAATTACTAATACGTTCTCTAGCATAAATTCCTACTCTTTACTTAACTTTCCTCTCTATTATTCGCCTACTAGGATACCTTCTAGTATTATCCCTAGGTTAGAATATTTCGATGAAACTCTTCCCTCTTCGATCGTCTACCGATCGCTCTCTCCACATCGACTCTTCGATGGACTACAAATAGTTCGATTACCTGAACCCTTCGAATTGCTCTCAATTCGTCTACTCTTGAGATTCTTAAAATCTTCTAAATCTCTTTTCAACTTGGCACGTTTTACGTCCGTGTTGTCACTCTTCCATCTTGGATCTCTCTTCCTGTTTAGGCTTGCCCTCATTGGCCACTTGCCCTAGCTTAGCTACCGCCTAGGATCTCACTTTAATAAAACTCAATACTTTAACTCTTAACTTTTCTTATCCAGCAGTATTATTAAATACTTTACTAGAAATACAATTACCAACACAAATACATAGTAAATATATATCGAATCAAGCTTTGACAAGTATATACGATAATGATGCACTTGTTTTGCTACTATCCACTATCCTTGCTAATTCTATAGTTCATTCAAGCTCGACTACTGTAATCCATTATTTCATGGGTTGCCTACTTCTTCTCTCAATCTTTTGCAGCACGTCCAAAATTCTCTTGCACGTGTTGTTTGTAAGTTCTCTCAACTTCAATTTCGCTCTCTTTCTGTACTTCGCAGTCTTCATTGGCTCCCTGTTAATCAACGCATAAAATATAACATAGCTCTATTAACTTTCAAAACTCTGCAATTTGGCAAGCCTTCTTACTTATCTGAAATTCTTCTTCCCTATCGTCACTCACGTACACTTCTCTCCACCGATGCCAATCTTCTCTCAGTTCCAAATAGTCTCATGTCATTGGGCAGACGTTCATTTTCTTACGCAGCACCCACAATCTGGAACTCTTTACCTGCTAATCTTCGCTCTTGTTTTTCTCTTTCAACATTCTCTAGCAAGCTTGAAACTTACTTTTTCCCACCATAGACATAATCAATCTACCTTGACCATTTTTTTGATCACCTTCTTTCTCAGATTGGTCTGGGTGAATTGATCTGTAGTGATGTGTGCTGTTGGGGACGTCCTTGACATCATCCCTGGATGAGGAAACGGACGTTAAACCTTTATTATTTATTATTTATTATTATTTGTTTTGAAGAAAGAGAATTTAGCTCTGTTTAATCCTGTGCTTAGCTTAGTGGCTCATTTCACATGGTCTCATTCGTATGAATGATGTATCCTTGTATGAGGAAACGGAAGTTAAACCATTATTATTATCATTATAAACCAGGATATAGGAAGAAGCTACTGAGCGTAATTGACTAATTGAGTGATTGATTGACAGGTAGTCCAGGAGAAGCCTAAGATATTTGCTAAGGACGTGGAGATCAATCAGGAGGTAGTAAGCAAGAAGTTGGCTGAGCTGTTGGCAGCGCGTGGTAAGAAGGGCACCGATCGTAACATGCAGATAGACATGCTGATTGAGCTGAGGGACATCACAAAGGCTCACTCGCTCGGCGACGCCATGGACTGCAAGGTCCTCTTCGGAGTCATATCCGCCATCTTTGACTACAACCCTAACATCGCAGCCAGTATGAAGTCTGACATCTGGGAGAAGTACGTAGGGGACCTCTTAGCACTTGTGTCTTTCTGTTCTATCGAACCCTCCCCCTTGTCTCTGTGTGTATGTCTCTGTCTCTCGGTCTCTCTCTGTCTCTATCAGTCTCTCTCTCTCTGTCTCTCTCTCTCTCTGTCTTTGTCTCTCTCTCTCTCTCTCTCTCTCTCTCTCTCTCTCTCTCTCTCTCTCTCTCTCTCTGTCTCTCTCTTTCTTGATAATATCTAAGCTGCTTTGTTCTGCAGTGGTTTTCGTATTTGAGCCTATTTTCTAAGTTTTACTGACAATCTGGTAGTCCCCTCTAGAGTTGTGAAAGCCTTCTGATTGAATTATGTATCTGCGGACAAATGTGACTAACACTGATGACAAATAAGACAGAGAGCTTGGCTACCACATTGGTTGTGGCTTTGGCTTCAAAATGAAATTTATGAATATTGTCTGTAAAACAGTAATTTATCTTCAGTTGCAGATAGACTGTGACTTTATATAGACCTGGGTATATATTGATATGCTGCATTTCTCTAAGAATTCCGCTAATTTTTTATTATTTTTTATTAGAGCTGTGATGATTCGCATAGTCTCGTTCGTATGAATCATATGATTCTATACTTATCTACCTACTGAGCTCTCACTAATGCTAATATTTGTAATCTCTAATATTTAGTTTCGTTTGCTTTTGCTTCAGTATTTTGTCAATTGTTTCTCGGTGCTGTACTTCCAAGTTTGTATGGCGCAGATGATTTAGCAGTTTGACTTTAAGATATGCTTGTCTCTACTCTATGACTTATGACATTGTACTAACATTTAGATCTCTCTTCCTGCTAGTAATTTTGTCATACTCACCTTAATAGGATTTATAAGTGAAGAAGACTGAATAGAACTTATTAAAGGAAAAAATTAAAATACTGCCTTTATTGATTTAGCTGGTACTGTTTGAAGCTTCTGTCGTATGATGTGATAGATGTTGTGATGGACAACCTTCAGATGATTTAATTAAAGTAAAATCTCGTTGAAGTAGAGTGTGTTATGTTTCTTGTACGACAGAATCCTCGTGTCATGAGTCTGTCTGAAGTTGTAGAGCCGTGATGATTTACATAGTCTCGTTCGTATGAATCACATGATTCTATACTTATCTAACCACTGAGCTCTCACTTATGTGTGGTTATATTTATATTTGTAACATAATAGATTTTCATTGAATTGTTATATATTATTGACTATTTGTTTTTTATTTTTGTATTATTTGATTGATTGAATATTTAACAGATCCAATGTTAAATTTTTATGTTTAGTCCAGAAAACATATTCTCATTTGAATTCTTTTGAATATTTGTCTCCAAATCAATCTTACAGTTTCTGTGTAATTTGACTGTATTCACTTCTGAGTGATCAGTGCTTTGATTTAATAAGTGTGTGTGTGTGCCTATACTGCTGTATATCTAACATGTAACATGTAGTATGTAACACTATTGTATGCTGAACGCAATATTAAGTAATTAATGTTTAATGGGCGAGCGTTCTATCAGTGATAGATCGCTCGCCCATTAAACAAAAGGTCTCGAAATTGGAAACTGCGTTGCGACTTGAATTTTCCCTTTTGGAGAGGCGCATAGAAGCCCAATTGTGAACAGCTGATAGGCCAACCTTAAGGTTCCATATCCTATTTAGACCCCGCCGTGTGGATCTCATAGAGTGGGACATAATGGCACATTTAAAGAAAGTTTAAAGACACTATAAAGACCCTATTTGAAAAGACACGATTCTGTTGTAGATTGTAATGATTTATGCTTGTTTTATGTAAGCTTGTTTCTGTGCGATACAAAACAGTTATAAAGCTGTAATTGTAGTAGTGTATGTCATTGTATACCTTGTGTGACTGAACTGTGTATTTCCTGTCTAAAGCAGTAGAGCCGTGATGATTTACATAGTCTCGTTCGTATGAATCACATGATTCTATACTTATCTACCCACTGAGCTCTCGCTAATGTTATGTTCGTAGGTTTTGTTTTGTTTTTGCATTGGCTCAGTTAATTTTTTATTGTTTCTCGTTGCTGCATTTTTAAGATTGGATGTCACAGGGGCAATGATTTATCGTTTAGACTTGAATTTATGCTTGTCTCCACTCTATGACTTTCATGACGCCGTAGTAACATTACCATATCTCTTCCTGCTAGTAATTTTGTCATACTCACCATATTATATTAGGGATTTATAGGTGAAGAAGCCTGAATAGAAGTTATTAAAAGAAAAAATTTATATTGCCTTTATTGAATTACCATATCTCTTCCTGCTAGGAAGTTTGTCACTCACCATATTATAATAAGAATTTATAGGTGAAGAAGACAGAATAGAACTTATTAGAGGAAAAAATTAAAATACTGCCTGATTTAGCTGGTACTGTTTGAAGTTTCTGTCCTATGATGTGATAGATGTTGTGATGGACAATCTTCAGATGATTTAATTTAAGTAAAAACTCGTTGAAGTAGAGTGTGTTATATTTCTTGTACAACAGAATCCTCACGTCATGAGTCTGTCTGAAGTAGTAGAGCCGTGATGATTTACATAGTCTCGTTCGTATGAATCTCATGATTCTATACTTATCTACCCACTGAGCTCTCGCTGATCTGCTTGTGTGTTATGAATATTTATGTCCAGAGATATAATCTATATTGTTGTTTATTGATTGATACACATAAGAGCTGATGGACAGATATTATCTCAACTGTTGTTTATTGATTCATACGTTGGAGAGCTGATGTATAGAGATATAACTTCTACTGTTGTTTATTGATTGATACATCAGATGTCTCGGCTACATTGAGGAGCTGATGGGATTGCTGTTGGCCAATAAGGATAATATCTTAGTGAGAGACTACGCTCTGGATGAGGACGTGGACAATTTTACTACTGTAAGTTTTATCATTTTACTGCTCGCCCTGCCTCCCTCCCTCCCTCTCTCTTTTTATCTATGGAGTGCTCTGTATGGATCTTGAAAGCCGACTGAGTGTGACTATGCACATTGAACCTGCCACTTTAGCATAGCACTAGAGTTGGATTTACATTAATTATTTGCATTATTAAATATTTACATTAGGTATTTACTTCTTTAGTATTATTTACTAATTTACAGAAAGTGCAGAATTATTATTCTGTATATGGGACCTCCGTATCGTATCAGAGGCTGTGTACTGACTGTGATAGAGAGATAATTGATTGATGTATCGTATCAGAGGCTGTGTACTGACTGTGATAGAGAGATAATTGATTGATGTATCGTATCAGAGGCTGTGTACTGACTGTGATAGAGAGATAATTGATTGATGTATCGTATCAGAGGCTGTGTACTGACTGTGATAGAGAGATAATTGATTGCTGTATCGTATCAGAGGCTGTGTACTGACTGTGATAGAGAGATGATTGATGTGTGACTGTTGCTACACTTGTAGGGACCTCCATATCGTATCAGAGGCTGTGTGCTGACTGTGATAGAGAGGATGGACGATGAGTTCACTAAGATGTTACAGGCTTGTGACGCTCACAGCACCGAGTACATTGACAGGTGTGTGTTGTGTGTACTCTCTGTCTCTCTCTCTCTCTCTCTCTCTCTCTGCATCTATCTGTATCTGTCTCTCTCTCTCTCTCTCTCTCTCTCTCTCTCTCTCTCTCTCTCTCTCTCTCTCTCACTCTGTCAGTGGTCTCTGCTAAATGGTCTTTTGAATAATTGTAGCACTCTATTCCTGTTGTTGTTGTTGTTGTTCTAACAGAATAAGACATAGTTACGGTTCTTCTTTTATAATTAATAATTGTACAAGGGGTACTTACAGAGACGGTTCGGCTGAGATGTGGTTCAAATCCCAGCCGAGCCGTATTTGACAGTGTCCCTTGTGGGACGGAAGCAGACGTTAAACTTAGCTTCAGAGCTTTTCAACAGTCATTAATGTCTTTTATATATCTATCTTTATTCGCCACTTGGGCAACCAAATCACACACAGAACAGAAAAAAACACAAATGGGCAACAAACAAAGAAAAGAAAACATAAAGAAAACAATAGACCGCATTTCGAAAAGTCTGCAAAAATCACATAAATGTTGATGTACATTTATGGAGATTTATGAAATGCAATACTGTGAGTGTGTGCTTGCGTAGGTTGAAGGATGAGACGAGGATATGTAAACTGATAGAGAACCTGGAGATCTACATGAGAGACGAGAATGCATCGGACGAGGATCTCTGTAGGGCTTATATCAAGCTTATACAGCACATCTACTATAAGGTATACACGAGCTTTTATCAAGCTTATACAGCACATCTCCTATAAGGTATACACGAGCTTATATCAAGCTTATACAGCACATCTACTATAAGGTATACACAAGCTTATATCAAGCTTATACAGCACATCTACTATAAGGTATGCACAAGCTTATATTAAGCTTATACAGCACATCTACTATAAGGTATACACGAGCCCTATGCTCTTCTCCACTTAGGTGACTAAATCGTGCATCAAAAGATAGAGTTTCGTGTTGTTTGCTGCTTCTAAACCAAGTTTAGGATTTGTTTCTTTGTTCTTAGATGCAATATTCAATGACTACTCAAAATCTCTTTATAGGAAAGTTAGCTTATAAAAACTTATCATAAGAGAGTTGGTACATCGAAACTTCCTAAGATATTTGGAATATCATAGCTTTAACCAAGTGTAACATCAAAGTAACCTGGTTGCATTGTTTGGCGATTTGTATGTTGTGCTTTAATCTTACACAACTGCAACACAAACTTAGCCTATTTATTTACTGCTTGAATTATTTGAACTTTATCACGTTAATTTTTGTTAATTTGAACACTTCACATGATATTAACATTATGCAATTGTGATGTGAAATTATATTAGCACGTGATGGTGTTAAACAGCAAAGATTAATCTAATCTCTAAAGAGATCTCTTGTTCCCTCTGTTGTCATGTATGGTGCATACTCTAACTCCCTGCTTTGTACTGCAGAGCTGTGGTTCTCTTGTTGTGGCTCTCTATGGACTTACATATTATTTGTTTTTAAGTATTTTGTTATTAAAAACATCAAAAGGGTTTTGTTGAGTATACTATAGTATCACATGGCATAAAACAACATTGAACGGTATCTAGCAGCAATTCTTTATGTTTAAACTAAACTTTAGCTAAACAATGGAGAAAATTAAAGATCACTGCCAAGAAGTGAATTATAATGAAAGAGATTCATAAATCAATCAATCAATAAGAATTTAATGTCCGTCATAATAACATTTATTCTTACTTTCAAGTAGCACATATAATGTTTAAAGACTGAAACCTATGTATGTCATTTCTTTCTCTTCAGCAGAAGTCTTTCTGGTTGTTTGGGTGAATCTATTTGTAATGACATCTGATGAGGGGACTGCTCTGATATCATCCTTGTATGAGGAAATGGACGTTAAATCTTTATTATTACTATAGTCTGTATTTGTTTTGACAACAGTTTGATCCCAAGTCTCAGGCCAGCTCTACAACTACAGTCGCATCCAGCGCAGCTGAGGCGGTTTGTATTTCATATTTGGTTTTTAGTTTCTGTTATTTGTGTAGGATATTTTTCTGTGATTATAGTACTCTAATCTTCTATGAAAGTCTAGTTCAACATCAGTTGTCTGCTTCGTCTCTCGAAAGTGAAACGAATCTAAGCTTGTAAGTGACTTGACAAGCCCTGGATTTGAATCTGGCACCTGGTAATGCTCAATCATTTGCTGTATTTACATGCTATCAGTTCAGAGCTTGCGATGACATCTTCACCTCCTCACTGCAGTCTGTTCGGATGTCAAAGATAAATCAGGTCCCTTTGTAGTTGTACCTTCAGTAAATTTCTTTATTTATCTTTATTTATTTCGCTCCAGAGTTATTTTAGCCGCATTTTTTCAATTTCTTTGTTCCTCATGAACGACAAGCTCATTTAAATTATTAATGCAATGCTGATAATATCATGCATAATTTATCTATGTATGTGTAGCCGGCAGGCAACGAGCATTGCAGCTAAGCAGTTATGTACAGGTTTATGTGGAAGTCATTACTAATATATTGATTAATTGTGCCTATGCTGCAGGCACCAGCAGGTAGCAGCTATGCTGTGATGGACCGGCTGTGTAAGTTCATCTACGTCAAGGACAACACAGACAGAGTGAGAACCCGAGCCATCTTGTCCCACGTCTATCACCACGCGCTGCACGATCGCTGGTTCCAGGCCCGCGATCTCATGTTGATGTCACACAGGCAGGATTCCATACATCAGTATGACATAGCTACTCAGGTATGATTCCATACACCAGTATGACATAGCTACACAGGTATGACTCCATACACCAGTATGACATAGCTACACAGGTATGACTCCATACACCAGTATGACATAGCTACACAGGTATGATTCCATACACCAGTATGACATAGCTACACAGGTATGACTCCATACATCAGTATCACATAGCTACACAGGTATGACTCCATACATCAGTATCACGTAGCTACACAGGTATGACTCCATACACCAGTAAGACATAGCTACAAAGGTATGACTTCATATACCAGTATGACATAGCTACACAGGTATGACTCCATACACCAGTATGACATAGCTACACAGGTATGACTCCATAGTATCACATAGCTATGCAGGTATGACTTCATACATCAGCATGACATAGCTACACAGGTATGATTCCATACACCAGTATGACATAGCTACACAGGTATGACTCCATACATCAGTATCACGTAGCTACACAGGTATGACTACTGCTAACTCTCTCATGAGCACACCACTGATCAATCAGTTGTCATGCTGCGCTGGACACCTTATCATAGATCTAATCGCTGCAGAGTATTGCTGCTGCCTCCGTGCATGATGAGCATACCATTGATCAATCAGCCAGTAATCTGAAAAGCAACGTCAATCAAATAGTGTGTGAGACTGTTTAGACTGTTGTAAAGACTGGATCACAAGTGTAATTGTGAAAATGAGGCATTGAAAAGTAGCCAACCCTAGTATGGATTGATTTTGAGTTTTATATTATTTAATATTTTATGCTTTATGATATTCTTGAATATAGTTTCAATCTATACTTAATGATATACAGTATTTGTATTATATATATATATATATATATATATATATATATATATATATATATATATATATATATTTAATCATTTAATCATTTAATACATATATATATATATATATATATACATATATGTATTAAATTGCTATAATACAAATAGGCATTGTATAGCTTGAAGTCTGCTATTTTATATTTAACTTTTTGGCATTGTACTGTACTCTTTTTCTTCATATTGTATAATTGTACGGTACTGTACTATAGATTCTGTACAAGAGAGTGATGGCTCAGCTTTATATTTTATTGTACTGTACTGTATGGTACTGTAATGTACTATATTGTACTGTACTGTATTGTCCCGTAATTTATTGTATTGTACTGTACTATATTAACATCATAATGTACAGTATTGTAATGCACTGTACTGCAGATTCTCTACAACAGAGCGATGGTTCAGCTTGGTATCTGTGCATTCCGTCAGGGCTTCATAAGTCAGGCTCATAACTGTTTGGTGGATATACAGAGCTCTGGTAGAGCCAAAGAGCTGCTGGCTCAGGTAAGATATACCTTCTCACTCTCTATATGTAGCTATCTTCGACAGTTTGAAACTTACTGCTTTCAAAATCCTAAATGACACCATTTATGATCTTTTGCTATCTCTTCAGGACATGTTTTTTCAGATCGTTTGGGTGGAATCGATTTGTAGTGATGATATGATGAGAGGACGTCCCTGACATCATCCTTTTATGAGGAAACGGACATTAAACCTTTATTGTTATTATTATTTAATCTCTCAATCTTTTTTTCATCTATATGTCTGGCTGTCGGTCGAATCCATCTGATCTCTCCTAATCTCTAGACACATTAGATGAATGAGAGGATACGATGTGACGGATTGGATAGGATGTGATGGATTGGATAGGATGTGATGGATTGGATAGGATGTGATGGATTGGATAGGATATGATGGATTGGATAGGATGAGATGGATTGGATAGGATGTGATGGATTGGATAGGATGTGATGGATTGGATAGGATATGATGGATTGGATAGGATGTGATGGATTGAATAGGATATGATGGATTGGATAGGATACATTTAGATTATACTAGATAAGATTCTGTCCCACTGTATTTCTCTCACTCTATCTCTCTGCCTTGTTTATTGCTGATTGTATTGCTTATGTTAGCTTGTAATTGTCAACAAGCAGTAATTTCTGTTTTGTATCCTCATGTGCATTTATTATTTTTTTAATGAAAATTTTTTAAAATGTCGTATTGTACTTTTCCTATGAAATTTCTACTGAATTTTCTAATCTTGGCCCTAGTTAATCAGAGATTCAAGAGAAGATGATGATAATGATGTTCATATGTGTCCTACTATGTGTGTATTTTCGTTTATGTGTGTGCTTGTATGTATGTGTATCTATGCTCACATGTCTATGTCTCTATGTGCAGGGACTGCTGCTACAGAGGCAGCACCAGAGAACGGCTGAGCAAGAGATTGCTGTGTGTATGTGTGTGTCTACCTGTGTCTGTTTGTATGTGTGTGTATCTATGCTCACATGTCTATGTCTCTATGTGTAGGGACTGCTGCTACAGAGGCAGCACGAGAGAACGGCTGAGCAGGAGAAGATAGAGAAGAGGCGACAGATGCCCTACCACATGCACATCAACCTGGAGCTGCTGGAGTGCGTTTATCTCGTCTCTGCCATGCTGCTGGAGATACCGTACATGGCTGGTCTGTGGATAGACTGCTGTCACTTGTTTATAGTGCAACCACTGTAATGTGAATATAAACTAGTGGACGCAGAGAATTAGAGCTAACTTGCACTACATGTTATTTCGTTAAGAAAGACATTTGTTTACTTGAAGAAGACAGACGACTTCAAAAGTCCAATTTGTTAAGTTTGATGCAGCATTATGATGCAAAATGTTACATAAATATAAACTACAGTACGTACAATGTCTCTACTGATGTCATATTGCTAGTTATTTTGTTTTATTATTATACTGCTAATGGGTAAACAGGATTGTTTTCTCAGGGATTGACGCCCCTGCCCAGTAAATGTTAGTTGAAGCTGAGAAAGACATAAGGGCCCACCTTGTCATAAGCTGAATCCCCAAGAATAATGATATATCAAAAGGAATGTTATAGATAATTTAAAGATCCACTCGTCTGTGGAGATGAAGAGGAAAATGGAATCATCTATATGATGAGTGAAGGCGCTATATACTATGGACCTGCCAGTAGGCAGTGCACTAAGAGAGAGACACTATTGCATGCTTGCTAGTGATAATGAATTGAATTTGATTGATTGACTGAATGTTTTACTATGAATTTGAAATGTAACATGGACGATAAATAAAACTTTCATGTGATTGACTGATCGATTGATTGATTTACTGATTAATTAATTGACTGATTAATTGGTTAATTGATTGACTGATTGATTAATTAATTGACTGAGGATTGATTAATTGATTAACTGACTGATTAATCGATTGACTGACTAATTGATTAATTGACTGATTGATTGACACAGCGCATGAGTTTGACGCACGACGTAGGATGATCAGCAAGAACTTCCACCACGTGCTGCGTGTGAGTGAGCGACAGACACTGGTGGGACCACCAGAGAGCATGAGGGAACACGTGGTGGCTGCGTGCAAGGCTATGAAGATAGGAGACTGGAAGGCCTGCGCTAACTACATCGTTAACGAGAAGATGAATGCCAAGGTTTGTAGATGTGTTGTAGTGCCCGGGATGAAGTCTTGACGTGTTGACTTTCAAAGGGGAATCATGTGCATATTTGTAATTGCTTATTTTGATATCTCTCATTTGTTTGCCTGTGTCCTGTTTGCTAAAGAATAGACCAACCGCTGACTGCTTGTGTTATAAAAGGTGATAAAGTATGAAGATCCTAACCAATGTCAGAAAGAGCGTTTGTTTGGTGAGCGACTTGGTTCTTGAAAGTGCTATAGAATTTTTCTAAGACGAATTGAAAAGTTTCTATTCATAATCTGACCCTAGTTAAACTGGGATCCAATGGAAGATGATGATGATGATGACGACACTTCTCAAGCGTATAAAATTGTAATTCTTCCTAAATACTGAATGACAGTTTTGGATGTAAAGTGAATAAATGGCTCCTCTATTATAATATTAGAGTAGTTGGACTGCTGTTAATTTCTACTTAACGCTCCATAAGATATCAATAACAGGATAGCTCAGAATTTGAACTCTGCACACTGATGTTAGAAAACTGAAACGATGCGCTGTTATTGACTCAACCACACCTAGGCCTCATACACGTAGGCCCGTTGCACATAGGCCTGTTACGCACAGGTCTGTTACACATAGGCCTGTTACACATAAGCCTGTAACAGGTCTATCTGATAATTACCGTTGTTTGATGATTGATTGACTCTTTGATTTTAACGACAAGGCAATGCCTCTACAGCTTGAATATCCTATGACTCTATTGATTGATATAATTATTCGATGACTCTTATTACTTTATGATCTTATGACTTCATTAATTTATTATCCAGTGACTCCATTGGATGATCGTCCGATGGTTGTATTGCTTGAATATTCGCTTTCTCTGGTACTTAATTATCTGGTGACTCTGGTACTTAATTATTCGCTGACTACTGCTTGATTAGCCAGTGGATCTATAAACTTGATTTTTTGATGGCTATATTACTTAATTAACTGATGGCTATATTACTTAATTAACTGATGACTCTATTACTTAATTATCTGATGACTCTGGTACTTAATTATCTGATGAGTCTGGTACTTAATTATCTGATGAGTCTGGCACTAATTATCTGATGACTCTGGTACTTAATTATTCGACGACTGACTGCTTGCTGACGAATAACTGCTTGCTGATGACTGACTGCTTGCTGATGACTGACTGCTTGCTGATGACTGACTGCTTGCTGATGACTGACAGGTGTGGGACCTGTTCTACAACGCTGAGGGGGTGCGGGTGATGCTGAAGCAGAAGATCCAGGAGGAGAGCCTGCGCACTTATCTCTTCTCCTACAGCTCCGTCTACGACTCTCTCTCGCTCACGATGCTCTCGGACATGTTTGAGCTGAGCAAACCCGTCGTACACTCCATCATCAGCAAGATGATCATCTCAGAGGAGCTCATGGTATGTGCAGCGTCGTGCTTCTGTTGTTAGATCTACACTGAGTGTCTGTATATACATGTATATGTGAAAGAATGTGTGGCTTCTGTCGCTAGATCTACGCTAAGTGTCTGTATATCTATGTGAATGAATGTGTGACTTCTGTCGCTAGATCTATGCTGATTGTCTGTATATCTATGTGAATGAATGTGTAACTTCTGTCGCTAGATCTACACTGATTGTCTATGTATCTGTGTGAATGAATGTGTGACTTCTGTCGTGAGATCTACGCTGATTGTCTATGTATCTGTGTGAATGAATGTGTGACTTCTGTCGCTAGATCTACACTGATTGTATATATATATGTGTGAATGAATGTGTAACTTGTGTTGCTAGATCTATGCTGATTGTCTATATATCTATGTGTATGAATGTGTGACTTTTGTCAGAGATCTACGCTAAGGATAAATACATGTATGTATGACATTGTATATGCATGAATACGTTTAATGCAGAATGACTGATGTTGTCTGTCTTTCTTTCTCTCCGGCTACCTGTAGTTCCCTACTTAATAATCTTCACTGGCTTCCTGTGGTTCAAGTGATCAAGTACAAAATTGCTCTAGAAACTTTCAAAACATTTATCTTTGGAAAACCTTCTAACCTTCCTGAACACTTTATCCTTTATCGACCTTTGCTAAAGCTTCACTTTTCTGATGCTAACCTGCTAAAAATTCCAAATACTCTCACCACATTAGGTGGACGCTCATTTTCGTTTTCAGCTCCTACTGTTTGGAACTCTATGCCTACTGATCTTCGCTTATGTTCTACTATTTCCACTTTCTATAGTAGGCTGAAAACACATCTCTTCCCCCAATAGGTTTATATTATCTTGCCTGACTGATTTTTGATCACCGAACCGGCACCATTTAGGATCTCTTTTTTTCTCTTCAGCACAGCTTCAGGTCGTTTGGGTAAATCGATTTGGAGGGACGTCCCTGACTTCATCCTTGTATGAGAAAAGGGACGTTAAGCCATTATTATCGTTAGTACTATATCGAGAGATTTAACGGCCATTGACATCAGGACATCTAGACTAGAGCCAGTGTCGACGTCAATAAGATAAGATACTCGACCACAAATCAGTATGTGCGGGGTTCAAATCCTGGGCTCGCCGTCACTGACATCGCTTTGGAGTGAGGAAACTGACGTTAACATTAACTTTACCAGCCTTTACATGAGCTTCACGGGTTGTTTACTTTGACGTAGGCGTCTCTGGATGAGCCGACGCAGACGGTGGTGATGCACCGCACTGAGCCGTCTCGTCTGCAGTCACTGGCTCTGCAGCTCTCAGAGAAAGTCGCCTCACTTGTCGAGCACAACGAGAGAACCCTCGAGATGAAGACGGCTGGACCAAGCTACTTCAGTTATCAGCAGCGTCAGGGTATGTCGCTTTTATGCTCAATTAATTACACAATGCCGGAGTCTGTGGCCTAGCAATTGATTGATTCATCAACAGCATGGTCTGTGGTTTATTAGTTAATTCAGCAGCATGAGGGTTTGTGATTATTTAGACTAATTAGTTCAACAGCGCCTAAGTCCATGGGGCAGAAAGTAATTTATTTAATATAATTAAATTTATCCAAGTTGTGTTTTTCTTATCAGATTCTGTCATTTTCTGTGCTATTTTTCGTTTTAAATATTGTTCCAACGTATTTGATTTTGCAGTGCTCATTCTCTATATTAAGTTCACTTAAGTCAATTGGATGTAGTTTAAACATCAAAGAGATTAACAGGCTATCAGAGATGTAGTCATCACTCGTAAACGAATCAGGATCTGACTGTTGCATCAGTAATTGAAATAGTGTGGCAGCTATATATTTAAGTTGAACTACTTTAACGTTGCTTAAGTATATTTTTTCTATTAATTTGAACGTGCAATTGATATTTCATTTATGACGGATTGATAGATAGATAGATAGATAGATAGATTGATTGATTGTTTGGTTGATTGAGCAGGAATGCAGGAGAGGGGAGGTCATCAAGGTGGCTACCAGCAGCGTGAAGGTGGAGGCTATCAGCAGAGAGAGGGAGGGGGGTACCAGCAGAGAGAGGGAGGGGGGTACCAGCAGCAGAACAATTATGCTGGTCTGTATCGTCGAGTGTCTTTAGCTTCTTAGTTATCTCATAGTGTCATTTAACCCGGGCCCATCTGTATCAGCACTCAGTATAGCATTACATAAATCAATTATATGATAATAAGAGTGATTTGTGTCCAGGTTGATGAAGAATAGACCAACCATGGACTGCACGTGTCGTAAAAGATGACACAGCACTAAGATCCAAACCAACGATTGAAGGGGTATTCGGTTGGTGATCGCCTAGAATGCAGAAATTGGAGCACAATCTTCTAAAGTGAATGGAGAAGTGTTACGATTTGGGACAGAAAGAATGGAGAAGGTCTATTCATATCCAGGACCTAGTAATACTGAGTTTTTATCTAAGATGATGACGATGATGATGAAATCAACTATGTGCTAATTGTGTCGAGTCAGTATCATGATTTTGATTAAACTGATTTCGACTGAGGATCAGTAGGCTCTGATCCATAGTTCATAGCTCTTCATAGCTTATTCAGTGCTCGTCCTGTCACTCTGCTTGCTTCACGAGACTGACTCTTAGGCTTCTTGACTGTTGTCATACAGCTAAATGACTTAATACCTTTCCCTTTATACAGATCTTCCTGTAGTCTGTTATAGTCTATATAACCTGTTGTTGTTGTACTAAATCAATTCAATTCATTTTAATAAGAACACTAAAAAGGGGGGGTCATTCAACCCTGTAGAGTTCGCATTCACCACACACAACCAAGCAAATGCTACAGGAAAAAACGCAAACTAAATGTGAACTATGGTGAATTTAAAGAAAAATAAGAAAAATAATGATAATAGGTCAACTTGTGATTTTGCAAAATAAACTAACGTCAACGTTGTTGTTGCTGTGCAGGACGTCGAGGAGGACAGAGGGGAGGAGGTGAGAGTAGGGGAGGACATAGAGGTGGTCGAGGTGGATATCAGTACCAAAATAGACAGAGAGACAACTACTACTCTAGAGAGCAGGAGGCTTAGAGAGACAATGAGAGAGAGGTAGTGATAGATAGAGAGACAACTATCTCTTCATGTTTGTCACTTGCTAATATAACTTGATGTACTGGGATGAAGCTATTTGTGTGAATGATTGACTCGTAGATGTTAAGTAATTTAAAGAATCAAATTTGATGCTTCTAGTATATGACCATCATAATTAATTGTAATGTAATTTAGTGGCTGATGTAATGTAAAACTAAAGACTTTAGTTGTCATATACTTCAGTATGAAGTATCAGTGTAGACAATGAAGGAATTATTGATTAATTTAAATGAAATAGCTTTAGAGAGACAGTGAGAGAATAGAAAGTGACTAAATTGAACTTTATTGTCGTTATTGGCTGAGCTGATGGCTTGTTGGCAAGTTGTTCAACTGCAGATCAGTAGATGCAGGGTTCATATCCATTGCTCTCCCCCGTCATTGCAATGTTATCTGCCAGGAAACTGACGTTAAACTTTAGCCTTTTTATACAATTAGAATCCTAGGCTGTGTATGCTGATGGACTTGTTGCTAATGTCTAAAGGTAAATAGATAAATTGTTTTGCTAGGTAATGGTGTAAATGTCTGTGAAATTGTTTCAATTTCTTCAATAAAGATATTATATATCCAGGACTATGGCAAGAGTTTTTTTGATGCCTATGAACAATACAAAGTGAACGATTTGGCTTCAGTTTCTTCATCTCACAGTTACATCGAGTTCTTTTTAAAAAAGGTTTAGATGGCGCTTCAATAGCAGCTGCGCGGATTTGAGAATAACCTCCTACACCCTGGGGATTATTTACATTTAAAGCTGTTGACACTAGGTCTTCCAAAGTGGTCGCCCACAATTTACTAACCGCGCAAAACATGGTTTTACTTCGATCGTTCAATTGACGCCCAGCTTAACTGAGTGCGCTAAATCCCCACCCCATTAAATAAATAAATCTCCTTCTAGCACTTATTTGCTTAAATTACTGAAAGTAAATCGATTTTTGTAGATAAATTGTTTGATCATGTATAAACTATGATAATAATTTGCGAAATAGTAAGCTGAATAGTAAAATTAATGAACATTAAATATAGTGTCGTTGTTTAATGTCATAAACTTTGTTGCTTAACTCAATACTTTAAATCTCGACATTTTAGTCATTGTGTGATTGTGACCATTAGTTGCGTACTGTAGCCAAATTAAATCCATTATAACATATTTTAGCCCATTACTCTACAGAATAATTGCCTAAGTTTTAATCTATTTTTATATATTTAAATATTTAAATGCAATAGTATAATCGGGCATAAGTAAGTGACGCTATATGGCAGTTATATCTTAATGAGAATATGTTTATTCGTTAGTAATTCATTATTTACAATTGAATACTCCCATATTACCGTTAACATACAGAGTCAGAAAGCAATTGCATGCTTGTTTAATGTAGCTAGTATCTCGGAGAACTTTAAAGTATAAATTAATATAGTATACAGTGGCGGATCCAGGAATTTTTTAAGGGGGGGCGGAATTTTTTGGAGAGTACATAATTTTTGGTTACGCCACGCCTTCGAGATATGTGACGCAAACAGAAAAAATGCTGTGGGGGGGGGGCTTAAAAGTTTTCACTACTGCGCTCGGCTCCTAGAGTGAGCGTATCCCCGTATCTTACCCCTCCCCCATCATACCCGTACCAAAGATATAGAATAGATCATATATTCTTTATTCTATGATCCGTACTAAAGTCAGAGGAAAACCTAAAATGCCTAAAATCCTACATTTGTTTTGGAAAAAATAGGCTAATTAATTTTTTCACTTTCGAAGAAACTCAGCGGATATAGATGAATTGCAAAAGTAACCTAATTTTTGCGGGTGGGGTCCCTCCCAGCCAGGGCTGTTTGCACCACTTCTCCGGGACAGTTAATTCACATTTTTGACTCACACCCTTTTTCCTCTTATACAGTGGCTAAAGTGATTATTGAGAGCTAATGAAACGGTCAACATTATAAGGGCCTCATTATACAGGGCTTCTAGTAAGGACCCCTACTGGGGCCCATTTTTGAAAAAAATTGAGCTATAGTACGTGGAACTGAGTTCCCTCTCGTACCTTTCCCCTAACCACTGCACTTACTAACATATTAACACATAGAAATTGCCATAGAAACTAAGAAAATATTGTTTACTTTTTTCGCGGACCTAATTAAGGGGAGCCGGGCCCCCTAGCCCCTGGATCCGCCACTGACAGTATAACCCATAAAATTATTAAAGAGATCCTTCGCAACGTAAACAAAGAGTTGGAACAAGAACGCAATTGTTCCCATTAAATTGAAATATGTTGCTCTTAATTCGGTAAGCCCATGCATTATTTTATAAACCTCTATAAGATCACATCCTAATTTAATCACTTTTCAATGAATTAAGTGATCGATCCTAAGGAGAAATGAACTCGCTTCGATTTAAATTTTAATCTAGACCGCGCTGGTCTGAGAATAAAATCTCTAACATTCACTGGAATAATGACACGGATAATGGTCTAAATTGTCTAATGGATGGCATTTCATATTTAGTGGGTCTTAAACCAGCATTTATTTGTTTCTTCCGACTTTGCTGTTACGTTATGTTACCAACTCAGTCGCCAGCTTTGTGTATTTAATAGTATGGTAGCAGTGTCGATATTGTTTGTAAACAAGAAGAAGTTGTTAAATATATTTGTAAAAAATGTAATTAAATTGTTCTCTCTCTCTCTCTCTCTCTCTCTCTGTGTCTTAGGGCACTTCCTATTGGCAGGTCCATCAACATTCATATTTTAAGAATTTTGTTATTAGTTAAAAGTTAAATAGTCCGGTAGAATTCTTAAAAAACGAGACAAAATTAGATACTAGATGATATTGGTATCGTTGGATGCGGAATTTTTCATAGATTAAGCTGTTAAAATTCCCCTAAAATTCGTCTTCGGGAAAAAAAATAATTTACGAAATATGTTAAGTAATTGGGTCATTCCTTGTCAACTGGTCAGTTTTTCCCATATGATCTTCTCAGATCTAACTGATATTTTAACAGTGTAAAGTAAAATATGCCTCTAGGCTAGATTTAAAATTTCAAGCCAATCGGTTGATCGGTTGCAGAGTTAAGGAAGTTATTTTTACCCCACCGTCAGTCCGTTTTGATGCAAAAATTTAAAATCGTCGTATTTTTCTCGACTTCAAACTGTTATGATTTATAAAATTATGATCCTATCTATAGGAAACTTCATAACAGTATTATTTTTGATGCATAAATGCAGAATGTGCAATCATAATTCAAGTGGCATGCGTGTCGTAACTGTTGCAGCAACTCAAATTTGATGTTTCGCGAAAGTAGGAATTCGTGAAAAGTCATCTTAGAGTCTTAATAATTCTCAAAATTTACCAAATAGGTGAAAGGAACTTTAAGGAAGCCATTTAATTTAATAACTTGACAATATCTTAATTGAAGAAAATACTTATCAACTTCACAAGCAGCTTGGAGTTAGTAACTCATCAGCTCAAACTTTAAAAAAATTGAATACAACCCAACTTTTGGACCACTTTACGGCCATGGTTAGACATGTCACCAGTTGACCACAACTTTCAAACTGCTGATATTTACGTGTTGAGACATTACTAACTTACTGTACAAAAAGTTACTTCTCAACCCAATCCTAACCTATATAAATGGACATGTAAATTTATCCATTCCCGTACTTAAATCGGGTCGTTTTTCAATTTTTGTCAAGTTTGAATTGCTGTCGTGCTAACTACAAGATGGTTCCAAAGTTGATAAGTGTTTTATAGCAATTAGGTATCTCCAAATTATTGAACTAAATGGCTTCCTTGCATCTATCTAGTAAATTTTCTGACTCATTCCAAAAGAAGGCACCAAAAAACTCTAGCTTCATGGCAGCTTACTTTAATGCTTTCATCATTCTTCCTAGTTAGACCTATACGAAATATATTATCATGGAGTTTGAGTGTCTGTACTAGTACAACACATTTTAAGTGTCTTCTATCTATTGCCAGTTATGTACAACAAGCAGTTTTCTTTCCAGGCACACCCATCTGTGGAAGATCTGAGGTTTTTTGCACATGCAGAGTCACAAATATCGGACTCACTTTTTTCATATTTCAAGTATCAGTAAAAGTTTTTAACAACAGATATATGCAATACTAATTGTTTACAAGGATACCATATACAAGACTTGTAATCAAGACCAAAGCACTGAGACCAAGACCAAGGTCCGACATCTCGAGACCAGGACCAGATCTCAGAGACCAAGATCAAGACTAGACCCCATGACTAAGATCAAGACCAGACCCCTCGAGATCAACAACAAGACCAGACCCCCAAGATCAAGATTGGATATTCGACACCGAGACTAAGACCTAGACCAAGAATGCCAACAGGCTGCAAGCTGTGATTAATGAGATGGTAGGCCTTAGCTATATCAATAAAACTTCTAAATGAGTTGGCTACTAACCTACTACAAGTCTAATTCTTTTGAAATTTCTTTTAAGTCCATATATCACAAGCAACATATATATCTAACCCAGACGGTCTAGACCCAAAGCTATCTGAATTCATTTTTATATAGGCCTATATAAAACAATCGATCAGCAAGAAAAAAGACAATAAACCATTGTAGGTCTACTGTCTAATTGTTGAGAACTGTCCATTCGCAACTTCTTGAAAATGGGGCTAAAATAATAGTTAATGATCTCAAAAAATTCTGATACCAATCGCTTGAGACCACGATCAAGACCAACAGTGGAACCTTCTAGAACAAGACCAAGACAGGCAAAACACAGTCTCAAGCAGCCTTGAGACCAAGACTAGGTCAGGAGGACTACAAGTCTGCCACAAATGCTCATTAACATTAACGCAGCCCCTTTCTTCACTCACAAGAACCAGAGTATATAAACCTTTTTCCGTTACTTTGTGTGTATTGTTGTCTTCTATAACTTTGAAACATTTAACACACATGTTCTAACATTCTCGTCACTAACGGAATCAACAGAGTAACTCAAGTCATCCATTTTTATCCACATACTAAACCAATAGATTTTTATTTAGGAATCAAATAATTATGTAGGAATTTTTAACAAGTTCTTCCATATAAGAACCAAATTAGAAAACAACATCAAGAAACAAGGACAAAAATTCCGTTGTTTATCATTCACTTGTTCTTACATTCAATTCTGAATATTATTTAAACCCAACCGTATCACATAGATGGATGCAGTCTCAAATCAACTCTGCCCCAAATCTCAAATCAACTCTGTCACAAGTCTCAAATCAAATCTCCCAAACTTCATGAGTAGGCAAGCAGAAATAGGTGAAGTTTTTTTAGACATTATTAACTTGCATTAGTTATTTAGTACATTCTTTGGATAATAATGAAATATGACTGTGGTCACAGTCAAGTATCAATATTGTCTAAATGAAGTAAAAACTTAATTTTTGCCTAAGATACCAATTTAAACTATTTCTTATCTATCTCTCTCTTAGTGCACTGACTATTGGCTGGTCCACGGCATATAATTCATCCACATATTTCTATCTTCCGCTATTCTCATCATATCAACATAGGAATTAATTATCTACTCATCCAGGCTCCAGCATCCCACGTCTCAGTCTTCCTCTAACTTTTTTTCTCTTCCATTCTTCCTTCAATTACTTCTTTTAATAAACAATTTCCTCTCAGTACATAACCCATCCAGCATTTCTTGCTATTCCTTATGATAAATATCAATTGTCTATTGTCTATTCTTATCTATACTGTACGGAATAACCTTATTATCGCTCAAGCGTATAAATGCACATAAAATAGCCTATAACTTTTTTTCTCAAAAGAGAATCGATGGGGAATTTTAAACACACCACAAACTATACCTCTTCTATCGATTAGTCCTAAAATTAGCTAGTACCTAATTTTGTCTAGGTTTCACAAAATTTAATTTTATGCGACTGGACTAAAAAGTAAACACGCATTATAGTGAAATGATCAGTTATGCTGATAGCTATCCCCTTTAACACCACATGTTTAAACCTTTAGGCAAATTAATCTTTTTTCCTTATAATCAGCCCTGTGATTGTTCGAGATTTTACTCTCAGAGCACTGTGTCCGGGAATCGAACACGCAAGTGTTCAGTTCACTTCAGGATCTGTCATTTAAAATGTTACGATGTTACCTGACGCCTCTAATCTCTACGCTATGGAGACGTTTAAATTAGTTATCAAATCATCTGGCATCCCAAGGTTCAGTCTTCTTCTAACCTCCTTTCCCTTTTTCCTTCAGTTGCGTCTTTCTTCAGTAGACCATTCCCTCTCATGATATGGCCTATCCAGTTCTTTCTATTCTTTTATGATATTTATCGATTGTCTATTTATGTCAACCCTATTTAGCACTTCTTTGTTCGTAAGCTTGTCGGTCCACTTGAACTCCTTTCTTCTCCTTATAGCCACATTCGAATTCTTTCAGTTTCCTAATATCCTTCATTAATAACGTCCGTGTCTACTTGGTCTAACTATGACTACCTCCTTTTCTAGGCACTGTCATCACTTTGGTTTTCATTAAATTAATTTCCATTTCATAGTTTAATGCGATAATGCTTAGGCCATCCTCGATTTTCTGTAAACCCACATCGCTACTAATTTATATATAAAACAATTTAATTATTCATCAGCCTATTACAGTATAATACAATAAAGTATCTCTGCTATTCTACTATTCCAGGTTTCTTCATTCTGGCAGTGGTGTCTTACTTACCGTCTATTAGTGTTTACAATTTTAAATCGTTACGCAATTTCCAGTACCACTGTATATTACTGTAGTTTTTAATGCTAAATTCCTCAATAATCTGATTGCTGTGATCACGTGACGTTGGCATAGAAAATTTTGTAATATCACTCTAGATACCGGAAATAAAATTTTTAAATTGTGGAATCAGATTATGTTTGGCTAAGTTAATGTTTTTTAAAGGCGTTAAAAGTGTTAAAATTTTCTTAACATGTGTGTGTTCAGAATTTATTTTATTTTATAATTATTTAACATGATAATATTTAAATTATGATATGCGATCTTGTGAGAAATCCTGTAACAATAACGTCTAGAATTTTGGCATTTGTGCAAATAAAATTTGAATAGAAATGAAAACTATGAAACTTCTATTTTGTCCTCGTTTAGAAAATGATTCTTAGGCTGCATGCTGCTTCTATTTATGGCAATTTCGAGAACTGTATCAAACTGTACAACATGATTTTAATAAGGTATTGGCTCCCTATGCTTTCCTGTTAACTAGTGATAATATGCTAACTCCTACAAGTCATCATTGCAGTTTTGATTATTCTGATAAATGGACTTTTGTTGTGTTTATTGTTTGATATTCCTTGTGACACTGATAGACTAATTACAGATTTCTGCGCATTCGTTTGCTTATTGTCACTAAACCTTTAACTTCAGGACGTAAACAAGCAGAGCCAATGAGTTGCGCTACAAATGCCGATCTCTCGCATTGTTCTGCGTTTAGAAGTTGATGACGGCTGCAAGATTCCCCAACATCTGAACTATAGCGGTACTCTATCTCTCTCTCAACTCAGTTTTGATTGCTAGTTATATCACTTAGCGGTACTCTATCTCTCTCTCAACTCAGTTTTGATTGCTAGTTATTTCACTTAGCGGTACTCTATTCTCTCTCTCAACTAAGTTTTGATTGCTAGTTATTTCACTTAGCGGTACTCTATTCTCTCTCTCAACTAAGTTTTGATTGCTAGTTATTTCACTTTATATACTATTTATCAAATTGATTCTGCAGAATTTCGACCTGCAGCATCACAGCCTCATGTGATTAAAAATACCGCTTGGTTCTTTGTTAGTAAATTTATACCGTAAGGGTTTGATAGTCCATTCACATAAAATATACCTACCAAGTAATTATAAAATCAAATATCGAAAAGAAATATTTATTAAACCATGATGTTTTTCAAGAAGCATAGAGTTTAAAGAGTGTCTTAAAAATAATATATGCATAGCGACATTAAAAATGAAGTATGTTATCTTTTTTCTTTCGACTTGTTTGTTTAAATTTTGGCATTCATCAGAATGGCACTGGCCCATTTGGCTGGTATGTCGAACGCTCCAGGTTTGAGTCTTAGTCAGTCTGTGCTGGTAGTATGCTTGTAATACTTGTAATATGTATAATACCTGTAATATTTGTAATACTTTTAATATTTGTAATACTTGTAATATGTGTAATACTTGTAATTTACTTTAATATTTGTAATATCGGTAACATTAGCAATACCTGAAATATTTGTAATACTTTAAATAGTTGTAGTACCTGTAATATTTTTAATATTTGTAGGACTTGTAATATTTGTAATACTTCTAATAGTTGTAATGCCTGTAATATTTGTAATATTGTAATACTTATATAGTACTTGTAATGTTTGTAATACTCATTAATGTAATATTTTAATATCAGTGAGATAAACATAAAATTTGGGCCTAACAGCCCTGTCCTACAGCTTTGTCTTAGTCTTAATTTATTTAAAAAATTTATTTGTTAAGCCTAGCAAATTCTGTTAAATAGCACTATGCCATTTGTATTATGGTATTTTATGATAAAAATGTCAATTTTACTCAGTTAAAGGTTTTTATAAGAATGTCGAATCTCTGCAGATAACAGACTGAACAAAGTCACTGACATCATCCTTGGATTGAGGAAATGGACTTTAAATCTTTATTATTATTAATATGAACGTTAAATTTCCAATGATTAGTTTCTGTGTGTTTAGCCGACCCATTGGACATAGAAGAAGAAGGTAACACTGGTACAGAGGAATATATCAAAATCAGCGATAAACGTACATCACATCGAAGATCAGAAGAAAGAAACGAGTCTCATTCAATAGAGAAATCCCCTATCTCTCCAGCACTAGGCTATGCTGCCGCTGCACCTGGTGACAGAAGCAGAGTTACCATCGGTGACAGTCTAGCAGCAGTATTGCCAGGTCAGCATACCCACCCAGTGAGCAGGAAAGAGGTGGCTCTGTATAGAGGCAGAAGAGAAGTGCAGTCTATATCAGTGCACACTTATGTGCCTCTGATAGGTGGGTACTTGTCCTAGGCATACATTACTAATTAGAGTATTTACTGGTTTAGAGGCAGTTCAGACTGGAATTTGAATGTCTTAATAGCGTAGGGGTAACGTCAGGAAGTTTTAAATGACAGATCCTGAAGTGAATTGAACTCTCGCGGGTTATAATCCCAGCCGCTACAGTTAACCTATAAGTCCGTCACCATCCCTGGACAAACTTGTATGTCTCACTTGATTAAAGTGATGCAGCCTGCTGTTACTCGGTCTTCTAAATTAATTACTCTTGTGAGACCTAGCTTACCTTCGCGCTCTAAGCTATCTAATCGTTCTTTCCAGCATGCTGCACCGCAGATCTGGAGTTCTCTTCCATCCAATCTTTGGAAATCATCATTTGAAGCACATTGGCCTTTGCTTTCCTATGAGCAGTTCCATAGGCAGTTGAAGACCTATCTTTTCCATCTCTCTTTTCCATCCAGTGTCCATGAGCAGCGACCTGCGTCTAAACCTCCTTTTCTTTAATTCCCCTTACTTTGGACTGATTATCTTGATTTTGGATTTTGCACCGTTTTTGGACCTTCTTTATGCTTGCCGGCTCGATTTTATCTCAATAGTGCTCGATGTTGTCATTGATGACTGTAGCACTCTAATTGTTGTTATGTTATAAGCCACGCTGATCTGAGAATAAAATCTCGGACATTCAGTGGACTGGTTACATGAAAAATCGACTAAATTACCTAACGGTTTAAACATGTGGTATAAAAAGTGATAGATATCGACATAGTTGATCATTTCACTATGATGCGTGTTTACTTTTTTACTTGTCCTAGGCATACATTACTTAACAGAGTATTTACTGGTTGAGGGGCAGTTGAGACTGGAAGTCCTTATCAATACACATACTAGTGACACCCATGTATCAGTCATACCCTGGTGACACACATGTGTCAGTCACACTCTGGTGACACACATATGTCAGTCACACCCTGGTGACACCCTTGTGTCAGTCACACCCTGGTGACACCCATGTGTCAGTCATACCCTGGTGACACATGTGTCAGTCATACCCTGGTGACACATGTGTCAATCACACCCTGTTGACACCCTTGTGTCAGTCACACCCTGGTGGCACCCATGTGTCAGTCATACCCTGGTGACACCCTTGTATCAGTCACACCCTGGTGACACCCTTGTGTCTGTCATACCCTGGTGACACACATGTGTCAGGTATACCCTGGTGATACCCTTGTGTCAGTCATACCCTGGTAAAACCCACATCGACTCCACTGACTCCATCCACATCGTCATCATCATCTTTCCTTGTGTGCCAGTTTAACTAGGGACAGGATAAGAAAATTTTAGCAATTTCTGGAGCATAGGCGCTCACCAACCGAATGCCCATTCTGACGTTGGTTTGGATCTTAGTGCCTTGTCACCTTTTAGGACACGTGTTGTCCACAGTTGGTTTATTCTTCAGCAACCCAGACAAAACGCAATAAAACAGACTGTCGCCAAGTAGTAATATGTCCCTTGGCCTTCCACTTGATAGCACACTAAAGAGAGAGGGAGAGGGAGAAAGAGATATTTTAAATTTTTAGGTGGAGAATCGCTTTCTTGAGATTTCTATAAATTGGTTAAGAATCTGATTGGTGGGTTGTGTGTGAGGCTCTCTCTGTACCTCTCTTCTCTCATAGAATGTCTCAATAGCGTAGGGCTATCGTCATGAAGTTTTAAATGCCAGATTCTGAGGTAAATTCAACCCTCATGGGTTCGTATCCCAGCCTCACTGATCTGAGATTAAAATCTAGGACGTTCACTGGACTGGTTACACGGAAAATTATCTAAATTGCCTAATGGTTTAAACACTGGTATTAAAAGTGATAATAGTGAATGGAAAAGTCTCAAATAGGGGTTGGCTGGTGGTGTGGTGTAGGACAGAGAGGATTTGAGACAGTCTATTTCTATCACGACCCTAGTTAAACTGGGATTCAAGGGAAGATGATGATGATGATTAAAAGTGATAGATATCAACATAGTTGATCGTTTCACTGCAATGCGTGTTTACTTTTTACTTTACTCTGTATTTCTGTAGAAGAGATGTCAGCTGAGTGTGCTGGGACTCCTGAGAACTCACGTGACACTGGTAGAGAAGCCACTGAGCTCTGCGCTGAGGACCTGGGTGGTGGGAGCCCTGGTGCTACAGGAATGTCCTGGGGCTCTCTGGAGGATCTGAGGAGTCAACTGAGTGGAGACACTGTGGAGAGAGAGAGGAGGGGAGGAGTGGAGGAGTCAGCTGTGATATTGGAGGAGGATGAGGTTGATTGAGAGAAAGAGTGAGAGAGATAGAGAGAGAGAGAGAGGAGGGGAGGAGTGGAGGAGTCAGCTGTGATATTGGAGATTGATTAAGAGAGAGAGAGAGAGAGAGAGTGAGAGAGATTGACAGAGGAGTGGAGGCGTCAGCTGTGCTAGCTGAGGTTGATAGAGAGAGAGAGAGCATGAGAGAGAGAGAGGGAGAGAGGGAGAGAGAGAGAGATAAGGGAGGCAGAGTGGAGGAGTCATCTGTGATAGTGGAGGTTTATTGAGAGAGAGAGAGAGAGAGAGAGAGCGAGAGAGACAGAGAGATAGAGAGAGAGAGAGAGAGAGAGAGAGAGGGACATGAGGGAGTGATAGAGGGAGAGAGAGGGAGGGAGAGAGGGATGGAGAGAGAGGGAGATAGAGAGAAAGATAGAGGAATGAAGAGACACAGACAGAGACTGAGAGACAGAGGGGTAGAGAGAGAGAGACAGAGAGAGAGAGAGAGAGAGAGAGAGAGAGACAGAGGGAGAGAGAGAGAGAAAGAGAGGGAGAGACACAGAGAAAGGCAGAGTGAGAGAGGGAGAGGGAAGTACACGTAGGATTTGGGGGATGGTAGAGAATCGACCGAGAGAGAGAGAGTCAGAGAGAGAGAGAGAGAGAGAGAGAGAGAGAGAGAGAGCATGACAGCAAAAGAGAGAGAAAGAGATTATAAATTGTTGATTGGTTTTGCCAGATGATAGCTATTTGTAAAAGTATTCATCAAACTTTTTTGATATGCGTAATATTGTTATTACATGATATGAAGTGATGATTGATTTTCATTGATTTAATGCATAGAATGACCGATTTTGATTTATTCACTGTGTAAAATGATTGATTTTATATCTTAACTGATTGGAATGATTGATTTATATGGATTGAATGCACAGAATGATTACTTTTTTATCGATTTACTTATTATAATGATTTATTTTTATTGATCTAGTAGTTATAATGATTAATTTCCATTGATTGACTGTGCATAGTGATAGATTTTTATTGATTGACTGTGTAAAATTACTCATTCTGCTTGATTGACGGCACAGAATGATTGCTTTTTATTGATTGACTGTGTAAAATTATTCGTTTTGCTTGATTGACTGCGTAGAAGCAAGTATCGGCACTGATGTCGAAAATAAACACATACTCTCTCTACTCTCTCTCCTCTAGGGACAGAAGTGGCTCTCAAGGGGCAGAAAGCAGTCTAGAGGCTGTCAGAGGTGTTGATGAGGGGCAGAAAGCAGACTATCGCTCAGTTAGCAGTGAGACAGCAGGGGGTGAGACTCCCAGGGGGGGCAGTAAGCTGAGGGGAGGGGTTGCTGGAATGTCCATGATAAGATTTGTGTCGGGAAATCCATCGGTGGAATTAACCGAAGGGATATTACATCTATACAAAGAGGAGTAAGTTAGTAATTAATAAAGTATGAGTTAATGTGGAGGTGGTCAGTTGTATTGAGGATTCTAATGGGGGAAACTAGGGGAATATTGTATTGTTAACCGTCTTATTAGTCAATGACAAACCTCTTATGTTGCTGCGAATGTTGTAAGAGACGGTCTGAAACCACCAATGCTAAGCAACGCAGTGGCACACAATGGCTGAAGTTAGCGGATTATCAGTATGTGTTGTAGTCAGTGTATGTGTTGACACCTGTGTATGTGTTGTAGTCAGTTGACACCTGTGTATGTGTGTGTAGTCAGTTGATACCTGTATATGTATTGTATGTAGCCAATTGACACCTGTGTATGTGTTGTATTTAGTCAGTTGACACCTGTGTTTGTGTTGTAGTCAGTTGACACCTGTGTATGTGTTGTATGTAGTCAATTTACACCTGTGTATGTGTTGTATGTAGTCAGTTGACACCTGAGTATGTGTTGTAGTCAGTTGACTCCTGTGTATATATTGTATGTAGTCAGTTGACACCTGTGTATGTGTTGTATGTAGTCAGTTGACTCCCGTGTCAGACGCCACACAGAGAAGTGAGATGATTTGTCTGCTTAACGTACCGGCCACTCTCACCACTCAAGATCTGCTGCTCTTTCTCTCTCCCATACAGTATGTAGTCACTTTTACTCTCTCTGTCTCTATGTCTCTCTGTCACTCTCTCTTTCTTTCACTCTCTCTGTCTCTCTCTGTCTGTCCTTTCGTACAGTCTACACTGTGTTTTTATAACTGATAACGTAAATTGTTACAGAACTTGACCCGCAGCCAATTCTGCCAAACATATTGAAATATAGTATGAATAGCCTTACTAAAGAAAAAGTTATAGTTGTGCCAATTTGAATGGGATCAAATAAGAAATTGCCTGTATTGGATTACAGGCATGGTAAATCTCTCTTTATGCACAATCATTTCTTTCCAAGCGTTGATATGTTCGTAATTGACCTAGTTATTGAAATTCTAATGCATATACATCTATACACTTATATATATATATATATAATATATATATATATATATATATATATATATATATATATATATATAATATACTGTATATATATATATATATATATATATATATATATATATTATTTATATATATATATATATATATATAATGTATAAAGCTGGTAAAGCTAATGTTAACGTCAGTGTCTTCACTCAAAAGCGATGTCAGTGACGGCTAAGCACAGGATTTGAACCCCGCACATACTGATTTGCATGTGGAATGTCTTACCTACATTGCCAATGGCTCCAGCCGGTGACAATGTCGCTGTGTAGTAGTGGATTGATTGATTGATCGCTGTGTAGTAGTGGATTGATTGATCGCTGTATATTAGTGGATTGATTGATTGATCGCTGTGTAGTAGTGGATTGATTGATTGATCGCTGTGTATTAGTGAGTTAATTGATTGATCTCTGTGTAGTAGTGGATTGATTGATTGAATGATCGCTGTGTAGTAGTGGATTGATTAATTGATCGCTGTGTATTAGTAAGTTTATTGATTGATTGATCGCTGTATATTAGTGGATTGATTGATCGCTGTGTTGTAGTGGATTGATTGATCGCTGTGTTGTAGTGGATTGATTGATTGATGGATTGCTGTGTAGTAGTGGGTTGATTTAACACTTTGTAGTAGTGAGTGATTGATTGATTGATCGCTGTTTAGTAGTGTATTGATTTATAAATTGACTGATTGATTACTGTCAAATAGTGAAATGACTGATGTATTGATTGATTGATCACTGTGTAGTAGAGGATTGGAGCACATAAAGATTATTCGTGGAAACTCAGCCAATGAGTACATGGTTCTAGTCAAATTTCGCAGTCAGGTCAGTTCATCTGCCGACAGTTGATCATTTGTTTCCATTGAATCTGTAGAATTGTATCAACAGAATGTTGTCAGCATGTTTGTCTGATAAGCAAAGAAGACGTGGGCTCCAATCTTGGTGGTCACTTCACAAACAGTTGTCATGTGCTTTTTTGTAGTCATAAAACAGACTTCTGCATGATTAATGTATCATTATAGCTATTTAATTTATAATTTACTATATTAATGTTTGCATGCATTAATCACATTAGAGTGAGTAACTCTATATTCTCTTTGGCTGATTGAGTGATCTACAGGTACATTGATTAATTGGCTGATTGAGTGATCTATTGGTACATTGATTGATTGGCAGATTGAGTGATCTATTGGTACATTGATTGATTGGCTGATTGAGTGATCTACAGGTGCATTGATTGATTGGCTGATTGAGTGATCTATTGGTACATTGATTGATTGGATGATTGAGTGATCTATTGGTACATTGATTGATTGGCTGATTGAGTGATCTACAGGTACATTGATTGATTGGCTGATTGAGTGATCTATTGGTACATTGATTGATGGGCTGATTGAGTGATCTATTGGTACATTGATTGATGGGCTGATGGAGTGATCTATTGTATAGTGAATGATTAACTATTGAGTGATTGATCGACTGTTGGTTAATTTTTGTTTTGGGTGAATGAGTCAGCGAGAATGTGAATTAGTGAATGAACGAGTTAGTGATTGAGCGATTAATTGACTAATGAATATGGCGAACGGTTGATTGATTGAATGAGTGATTGATTGACTGATTGATTGATCAGATCAATGCCGACGAGTTCTTCAGATCATACAACAATCAGCCGTTCAACACGATAGAGCCTGAGATCTGTCACCTCGCCTTTGTCGCTAGAGTCGAGTCTATAAGAGCCTCTGATGTATGTAGCTAATTGATTGATTGATAGATTATTGATTAATTGATAGAGAAATTGATCAGTTTATTGATTGATTGATCGATTGATAGATAGATAGATTGATTGATAGATTGACCTATTGATTGATTGGTAGATTGAATGATCTATTTATTGATTGATAGATTGACCTATTGATTTATTGAGCTGCTGATATTATATAACTGTCTGACCTTGCTCATTTATCTCTTTATGGTCAGGGTGACCAATCTTCTGGAAAACCTGGAAAACTTAGAAAAGTTAGGGAATTTGATAGTTGTCAGGGAAAAGTCAGTAAAAATTATAGAAGTCAGGAAAACTCAAGGGAAATTCTAAAACTAAGGGAAAAGCTAGGAAAAGTAGAATTTAGGCGTATTTGCATTTCTAATATACATGTAGAAACTCAAAACCATTAAGACGCTTACAGTTGGAAAAGTTACTTAGATTTTGTTGGTAATGAATAAAAATTAGTCAAAAATAAATGGCAACATTTCAAAACCTTCAAAAACTTTGTAAATTTCTTCATCTCTTTGTACATTTCTTCATTTCTTTTTTACTTTGTAAATTTCGTTTTTCTTTTTTCTTCTCTGACATTGCCGCACCACATAGAAGTCGATGCTGTGATGGCAATGAAAATGTCGAAGTTAACACTGGATGAGTCTGGGAAAAGTGCGAGAATTTAATGCAGTATGGAGAGTAGTCAGCCTGTAGGATTCTTTTAGAATACTGGCCTCGCCCGTCACTGACATCGCTTTCGAGTGAGGAAACTGACGTTAACACTAGCATTACCGTCTTTACCTTTAATGAATCATTTTATATTAAGTTTTTCCAATCCGAGTTTAACATATATTTCATCTTTCCGAAAGAAATCAGCAACAGTCTAACCTCGGATTTGAACCCGGCTCATAAATAATAATGATAATAATGAAGGTTTAATCTTGCTAGAGAAAGTAGTAATTGTATTCTATTGCATGTTTTAGTAGATTGTATTTAATTGTGTTGTACTTTCTTGTATTGAATTGTGTTTACCCATGTAGTGTCCACTGGATACTTAGATCCCAACCAACATCAGAAAGGGCTCTGGGTTGGTGAGCTCCTAGGTTCCCGATATTACTACAAAATTGTCTAATCCCGACCCTTGTTAAGCTGGTATTTAAAGGAAGATAGTGATAATTGTATTTTTTGTTATTAGTATCTCAATAGCGCTTCTGACATTCACTAGACTGGCTACATGGAAAATGAACACAATTGCCTAACGGATTTAACATGTGGTATTAAAAGTGATAGATATCAATGTAGTTGATCATTTCACTATAATGTGTATTATTATTACTATTATAATTGTATTGTGTTGCATGTTAGTGCATTGTATTGTATCGTATTGTATTGTACTGTAGTATACTGTATTGTATGTAGGGAGGAGGACTGCCTATACCTGGTGTAACAGAACTGCCTGTCTGTACAGTGTGTCTGGAGAGAATGGTTCGTCTAGATCTATTAGCCACATCTCTCATCAACTTCTACTTTATTCTATTTATTCTACATGTATATAACCTCCTCCTGTTTAGTCTTCTTCTTCTTCAGTACACTGCCTAGTGGCAGGTTCAAGGTACATATTCATGCTCAAAGTCTGTTTTCTAGCTCCATAAGAGCACTCCTTAGATCAACAAGTTAATCCCTGCACAAAGTGTATGCCTTATCTATACCTTATGTAGCCTATAGCTTGGGAAAAGTATCGCTTCTGACGTGGTTTCTCGTTGCCTTCCTCAGTTAGGTGGATTAATTACCATTGAATCCTGGGGAAAAAATTTCATGGTGAGGTGGGTCCCGTATAGCCATCCTCAGCTCCTGCTTTAGTCGCCTCTTACGTACATGCAGCAGATTGTTTGCGGTTGCCCTATTCTGCAGTGGTCCAACCACACCCGAGCACAACACGGGAATTGCGGGGATTCCTGTTTAGTATCTTTGAGAAAATGTTATATTCAAATTAATATACTGTTTTATCTGACTGAGTAGTTATTTGAAATAATATTTTATCCTTATTTTAAATAAAAAACTAGAGTCTATTAAATAACTCATGTAGAGTCTTCAAAAGTATAGGATAAAATGTTTTAATTTTGAGTCAGGGCTTATAATAAATCTGAAAATTACAATCAAGTAAATCGATTAGCATAGTGGTTAAGAGAGCTTCATCGGAAGCCCTGTGATTATAGGAAGCCCTGTGGTCATAGGAAGCCCTGTGGTCATAGGAAGCCCTGTGATCATAGGAAGCCCTGTGGTCATAGGAAGCCCTGTGATCATAGGAAGCCCTGTGGTCATAGGAAGCCCTGTGGTCATAGGAAGCCCTGTGATCATAGGAAGCCCTGTGGTCATAAGAAGCCCTGTGATCATAGGAAGCCCTGTGGTCATAGGAAACCCTGTGGTCATAGGAAACCCTGTGATCATAGGAAGCCCTGTGGTCATTGACTAATAAATAGCACTTTGCTGTGATGGGGCAATTCTGCAGACGGATTGATTGATTGATTGAGTAAAAGATAGAGAGATTGATTGATAATTGGACTGATTGATTGATTACTTATATTATGATTGCTTGTTGATTTATTTATTTATTTATTTATTGAGTCAGTGACTTTGATTGATTGTTTTAGTGATTGATAGACTGACTGACTGATTTGATAGACTGATTGATTGATTGATGAATTGATTGATTGATTGATTGGCAGGACGAGTCAGTGGACTGTATCCTCACAATCCAATGCAATCATTCATTCCACAGCGACTGTCTCACCAAGTGGGATGACACGAGGTCAGCGGCTCTTGTGATCAATCAATCAATCTATCAATCTAATATGGTCATATTTACTATTGAGATAGTCAACTGTTTCTTTAAGCAACATGTATCGTGGAGTGAATGTAAAGTAAAAAAAGTAAACGCGCATTATAGTGAATAATCAACTATGTTGATATCTATCACTTTTAAAACCACATGTTTAATCCGTTAGGCAATTTAGACCATTTTCCGTATAACCAGTCCCGTGAATGTCTGAGATTTTACTCTCAGATCAGCGCGACTGGGATTCGAACCCACGAGGATTCAAATCACCTTAGGATTTGTCATTTAAAACTTCATGACGTTACCCCTACGCTATTTAGACATTCTAATGGTATAATTATAATTATAATAATAATAATTATAATAATTATAATAATTATAATAATTATAATATTAATAATTATAATTATAGTGGTAATTATAATAGTCATTGACTAATAAATAGCGCTTTACTGTTAACCTCAACATTAAACATGTTATTAAACATAAATAAATAAATAAATAAATAACATCAACATGTTATTAAACCTCAACAGTTGCATAAAGTACTGATTAGACACAATTTGTTATTCTGCAAGCTTGAATCGCTGTGTAAAGTAGTGTATAGCTGCGCGCCTCTTCTTGGGCGTTTAAACAGTTGATTAGTTACACCACTGATTAAGAAATTATATTCTGGCTTTGTTTATGAAGTAAGCTGATTGGTCGATCAGCCTGAAGGACAGCGCTGTGTTTGGCTGAGCGACATAATTTTGGCGGTTTACCTTGTAGTAAATAACCATGCAACAATTTTTAGTGAATACCAAAAATTCTGAACAATAGTTTAACCAACAACAGATGCGTAAGTGATTAATCGATTAAAGAAAAGTTAGTAAATGCGGGTATTAGTCAGTCAATCAATTAATCAATTAATCAATCAAGCACTTGTTTGTTACTGGAGCTGTCAGTGGTATTATCCATTCGTTTTATTAGTGTATAATATCATATTGTATAATATTATACAATATCGTATTTTGTAATATCATATTGCTGAATAATAGAACAACCATGTATTTCACGTGTCTTAAAAGGCGACAAAGCACTAAGACCCAAACCAACATCAGAATGGGCACTCGGTTGTTGAGTGTCTTGGCTACAGAAAGTTTTATAAAATTTTCTCATCTTAGCTAAACTAGGATTCAAGGAATGATTATGGTGATGATGATGCTATAATATCATATTGTATAATATATTGTGTAATATCATATTATATAATATCATATTGTGTAATATCATATTGTGTAATATCATATTGTATAATATATTGTGTAATATCATATTATATAATATCATATTGTGTAATATCATATTATATAATATCATATTGTATAATATATTGTGTAATATCATATTATATAATATCATATTGTGTAATATCATATTATATAATATCATATTGTATAATATATTGTGTAATATCATATTATATAATATCATATTGTGTAATATCATATTATATAATATCATATTGTATAATATATTGTGTAATATCATATTATATAATATCATATTGTGTAATATCATATTATATAATATCATATTGTATAATATATTGTGTAATATCATATTATATAATATCATATTGTGTAATATCATATTATATAATATCATATTGTATAATATATTGTGTAATATCATATTATATAATATCATATTGTGTAATATCATATTGTGTAATATCATATTGTATAATATATTGTGTAATATCATATATATATTGTGTAATATCATCATGTGTAATATCATATATTGTGTAATATCATATTGTATCTATAATATCATATGTGTAATATCATATATATATGTGTAATATCAATATTGTGTTATATATTATATATCATAATTGTGTAATATCATATTGTAATATATTATATAATATATTGTGTAATAATATTATATAATAGCATAGTAATAAAATATTATATGATATCATAATTATATAAAATGATATTATAAATATATATTAATATATCAATTAATATATCATATTAGAAATATCTTTGTGTAAATATAATATATATCTTATATTGTGTAATATCATTATTATAATATATCATATTATATATATTCATAGTATAATATCATATATATAATATATATTATATAATATCATATTATATAATATCCATATTATAATATCATATTGTGTAATATCATATTATATAATATCATATTGTATAATATATTGTGTAATATCATATTATATAATATAATATTGTGTAATATCATATTATATAATATCATATTGTATAATATATTGTGTAATATCATATTATATAATATCATATTGTGTAATATCATATTGTGTAATATCATATTATATAATATCATATTATATAATATAATATTATATAATATCATATTATATAATATCATATTATATAATATCATATTATATAATATGATATTATATAATATAATATTATATAATATCATATTATATAATATCATATTGTATAATATCATATTGTGTAATATCATATTATATAATATCATATTGTGTAATATCATATTATATAATATGATATTATATAATATGATATTATATAATATGATATTATATAATATCATATTATATAATATCATATTATATAATATCATATTATATAATATCATATTATATAATATGATATTATATAATATGATATTATATAATATGATATTATATAATATTATATTATATAATATCATATTATATAATATCATATTATATAATATCATATTATATAATATCATATTATATAATATCATATTATATAATATCATATTATATAATATCATATTATATAATTCATATAATATAATATTATATAATATCATATTATATAATATCATATTATATAATATCATATTATATAATATGATATTATATAATATAATATTATATAATATCATATTATATAATATCATATTGTATAATATCATATTGTGTAATATCATATTATATAATGTCATATTGTGTAATATCATATTATATAATATCATATTATATAATATCATATTATATAATATCATATTATATAATATCATATTATATAATATCATATTATATAATATCATATTATATAATATCATATTATATAATATCATATTGTGCAATATTGTATAATATTGAATTGTATTGTCTTAGCTGTCCTGTGTGTCGCTACATTCAAACTCCTGTAGCAGTGGCAGAACACAAGTGCTCTGAATGTGGATCTCAAGAGGTTTGCCCATCTCTTCTTTGATGTATTATGTATTTCTCATTCAGTCAATCAGATGCTTTTAATTACTGTAAAAGCAAGCTTATGATGCTAAGTTTAATGTCTGTTACGTATGACAGGGGATACTGTCAGAAACGGCCCGACTGGGATTCGAACCGATGGCCTTTTGCCTATCAGGCAAGCATCTCTTGTTTTCTCTAACGTCTCTTGTTTTTTCAAACATATCTTGTTTTCTCTAGTATCTCTTGTTTTCTCCAGTATATCTTGTTTTCTCTAACATCTCTTGTATTCTCTAACATCGCTTGTTTTCTCTAGCATATCTTGTTTTCTCCAGCATCTCTTGTTTTCTCCAGCATCTCTTGTTTTCTCCAGAATATCTTGTTTTCTCTAACATCTCTTGTTTTCTCATATTGTTTTTTAACATATCTTGTGTTTTATAGCATCTATTGCTTTCTCTAACATATTTTGTATTCTCTAGCATCTCTTGTTTTCTCCAGCATCTCTTGTTTTCTCCAGCATATCTTGTTTTCTTCAGCATCTTTTGTTTTCTCTAACATCTCTTGTTTTCTCTAACATCTTGTGTTCTGTAGCATCTCTTGTTTTCACTAACATATATTGTATTCTCTAACATCTCTTATTTTCTCCAGCATCTCTTGTTTTCTCCGACATCGCTTGTTTTCACTAACATCTTTTGTTTTCTCTAACAGCTCATGATTTTTCTAGTATCTCTTGTTTTCTCCAGCATCTCTTGTTTTTTCTAACATCTCTTGTTTTCTCTAACGTCTCTTGTTTTTTTCTAACATCTCTTGTTTTCTCTAACATCTCTTGTTTTCTCTAACATCTCTTGTTTTCTCTGGCATCTCTTGTTTCTCTAACATCTCTTGTTTTCTCTGGCATCTCTTGTTTCCTCTAACATCTCGTGTATTCTCTGACATCGCTTGTTTTCTCTGACATATATTGTTTTTTCTGACATATCTCATATTCTCTAACATATCTCTAACATCATATTTTTCTGCTTCTGTTCTTTGTGTTTGGGTTGCCCAAGTGGCGAATAAATATATATATATATATATATATATATATATATATATATATATATATATATATATATATATATATATATATCTTGTCAGAAATAAACACATTTACTGCTGATATATTGTGTTGTGCTGGCGTGGAGAAAAATAAAAGTTGTTGTCACCTTTCATTTACTATTAATTTGTTGCCTTACTTATTTGGCTGCTGCTCTTAATTAGTGAAACTTTAGTGCTGATGTATTGAATAGGCGACTATAGGATTGATTTTCTGTCAGAATGATTGACTATTTAACTGATTGATTAACTGATTGATGGATTGATTGACTGACTGACGGACTGATTGCTTAATAGACATAAGTCCTACTTTTTCCAAGCTGTGAGCTAAATAAAGTATGGATAAGGTATAGCCTTTGTGAAGGGATTAACTTGTTGATCTAAGGAGTGAGAAAGCAGACTTTGAGTATTAATATGTACCTTGAACCTGCCACATGGCAGTGCACTGAAGAGAGAGAGAATAGACAGATTGATTGACTGGCAGATTGATTCATTCATTGATTGATCGATCGATTGATTAACTGACTGATTGATTGCTGGATGCAGAACTTGTGGATGTGTTTGATATGTGGGATGGTTGGATGTGGGCGGTACGATGGAGGCCACGCCTATCTGCACTTTAAAGACACCGCCCACACGTACAGCATGCAGCTGGGCAGCAATAGAGTGTGGGACTATGCAGGCGACAACTACGTGCACAGGTCTGTGTGCGCGTGTGTGTGTGTGTGTGTGTGCGTGTGTGTGTGTGTGCACGTTTGTGTGTATATGCAGTGTGTGTGTGTGTGTGTGCATATGTTTATGAAAAATGTGCGTGTGTGTGCATATGTGTGCATGTGTGTGCGAGTATTTGTATATATGTGTATATGTCTGTTGAGGTGTGCACGTGTGTAAGTATGTGTATGTGTGAGTATGTATGTGTGTATATGTGTGTACATGTGTGTATGTATGTGTAGGTTGGTGCAAAAACAAAGCTGATGGCAAGTTTCAGGAAGATGTATCTATATATGTATGTGTGTATATTTGTGTGTGTAGGTTGGTGCAGAACAAAGCGGATGGTAAAATTAGTTCATGTAAATATATATGTATATGTTTATGTGTGTGTGTATGTGTGTATTTGTTTGTAGATTGGTGCAGAACAAGTCTGATTGCAAGATAGTTCAGGTAGATGTACACGTATGTGTGTGTGTATGTGTGTGTGTGTATATGTGTGTAGATTGGTGCAGAACAAGTCTGATTGCAAGATAGTTCAGGTAGATGTACACGTATGTGTGTGTGTGTATGTGTATGTGTGTATGTGTGTGTGTAGGTTGGTGCAGAACAAGGCTGATGGTAAGTTAGTTCAGGTAGATGAGGGCGGTAGAGAAGTTCATGAAGAAAAGGTCGACTCTCTCGTCATGGAGGTGAGATGTCCTACTGTACTACTCTTTACTTTCTAGTCTATTCGTAACCGTTGCTTGCTGGCATTAAAGTTGCGAGCTTTAAACTTTATATTTTATTTTTTACAGTTATCACATCATACAATTTTAAATATGATCAAACATTTTAGAGGAATAAGAAAACAACATTCTGCAAGTATAAGTGAAACGGTTAGCACAGGCTACGGATAGCACTTACATATACCGTGAATGTAAATATTTGAACGTTAATAGTAACTAAAGTTGCGTAGAAAAAGGTGCGTAGGCCTATGTTAAAAACTATTAGAAGGTTTACATAATATGATTGTTCTAAATATTAGAAGGTACAAATCAATACATATTACATACATGTAGAACAAGTACTAGTTGAAACATCAGAAAAGGCTAGAGATAGCCTTTCAATATTACACGATTTCTAGATAGAAATGAATAGTTACTCATTTTTAAAAAGACATTTAAAATGTTTATACAAAATATTTATATAAAATATTTATTCCAGAGGTTATTAATTAAATTATGATTTTGCCCAGGATTTGAACCCCGCACATTCTGATCCGCGGTCAAATATCTTACCGACATTGCCATTGGCTCCAGCCAATGGCAATGTCAAATATTAAATGGCGACGGCGATGTCAATAGAGGCTCCATTATTTCTGGTAGCCCCTTTTTTAAATGTGAAAAATTCTTCATCAGGTAAGTCAACAAAAATATACTGAGCTTTGAAATATGTTACTAGGTCAGGATGGGTAACACTGCTGTAGGTGTAATATAAACATTATATTTTCGTCGATAATTTTAATATTTACTTAAATTACCTAGTTCAAATTTCTACCATAAGAACTCTAGTAGCGGCAAATAATATGGGCAATCATTAGTACGGATATAATCTGTGGATACATATTGACAATATATATTTTATCAAAAATTTAAGATTCTCTCCAAGCTGGACTTTGGTCCATCACACCTGTTTAATTAATTAATGCTAAGACTTCAGGCCTATATTGCATGATCATCCATTCATATTGAAGTCCACATTGTCGTTACGCATGAGTAAACGTTCGAGAAATTAAATAGAGATCTCTCGCGTGTGGTTCTTACGATCATGCCGCCAAAGCAGCGATCAGCTGGTGAAGAAATCATTGAGGCTTTAAGAAATGGGGAGGTAGCAGAAGAACTGGGCAAGGTGATTGGTCCAATCGTGGCACAGTCAATAAAGGAAATGATGTCAGATTTAATAGGAAATCTTTTAGAGGAGAATAAGCGACTGCATTCCAGGCTTCTTCAAGCAGAAGAATCGATAGTGCAGTTAAAGAAGTTGGCCTCCTCCACACAAGACCATTCATCTCAGGACCTCACTTCATCTAATGGTCCACCTAGCCAACCCTTCAATTCCAGAGGAAATAGGTCATGGGCTGACTTGGTCAAAACCCCAATTCCATGCAACGTTCCCCTCAACCCCAGTTCTGAGCCATTCATACCAGTCAACAATAGAAAGCCTAGGAGAGTCATAACGGGTAAAAGGGCGACCACGGATACTTCAGAATTGAAAGTCATACCTCGAAAAACAACCGTGTTTCTAGGAAGGCTCAACAAGGATACCACAACCGATAACGTCACCAAATATCTAAAGGATGCCGGTGCGGAAGTTATCACGTGCAGGAAACTTTCGAGTAAAACAAAAGATGGGCGAGAATTTAATTCTGCAGCCTTCATGTTATCCTGTGACTCAAAGTATGAAGATATTATTTTCAGCGACAGTTCGTGGCCAGACGGTAGTATTGTACGCGAATGGATTTTCAGTGGAACTTCAAGATCTGAGCATCAAAATTCAATACATCTCTAAATATGGCTGATACTACTCTACCCGACAACAACGGCTATGCTCCTATGCATCCCTCTGAATTCTGCAAGTTCAAGCGATATAATAGACGACAATCTTATACAGAACGCCATGATGGGTTACTACACTCCTCAAGCGAGTAACTGTCTTATAAAAGCTCATCTTGGAGATTTGTCTATTTTTCACCTCAATATAAGAAGTCTTAATGCAAATTACATTAAATTGCTTGATCTGTTTAGTACATATAAGAAAAAATTCGATATTATTATTTTATCCGAAATCTGGGGGTCTAATATTGATTTCTTTGACAACATATTCCCTGATTATCATATTATTTTTTCATCTCCTCTTACACAAAGAGCTGGAGGAGTTGCAATTTTTATCCTGAATAAATTCTCATATAATTTTATTGCCTCTTCGAAAGATACAAATTTTTTCAGTAATGCTGCTGAGTTTATCGTCGTTGATGTAATAGCCAACAATTTTGGTAAAATACGTTTTTATTGCTTCTATAGGCATCCCAGCCAGCCTACTAGGGAATTTATTGATTTATTCTTTGAATTCTTAGCTATATATAAACCTGTGAGTAATAGCTTTATTGTTGGTGATATGAACTTGAATTTGCTTAATTATAATAGCGATAGGATTGTTGGTGAGTATGTCAATAACCTTGTTAACTTGCACTTTACACCGTTCAGTATTATACCTACGAGATGCACTAGAAATTCGTCGAGCTTAATTGATCATGTATTTACTACACTAGGCTTTTGTGATAGTAATGACTGTAAAGTAAAGTCTCTCACTGTTATGACTGATATTACCGATCACTATGCTAACTTAGTAATAATTACATCGAGACGTAAGCAAATAAAATACTGTGATAGACCGTTCATTCGTATTTATAGCGGAAAAAATATAGAAAAATTTGCCTATCAGTTGCAAAACTTAGATTGGTCCCTCATTTACAATTCTGAAGATGTTGATAAATCTATAACGTTCTTAATCAAAACACTAACCGATACGGCAGAAGTCAATTTTCCCTTGATCAAATGCTCCCGTAAGAAACTAAAGGATAAACCTTGGATTACAAAGGAGCTTAAAAACTGTATAAAAATTAAGAACAATCTATTCTACAAATTTAAACAATCCAAGGACAAAAATGACGAAATGGTTTATAAAGCTTATCGGAATAAGCTTGACAAGAGGTTGCGCCACCACCGAGTGTCTTTTTATCATGATTTACTTAACGACAAAATGAATTCTATAAAATGTATTTGGAAAACACTAAATTCCATTTGCTCCTATAAACGCAATTCCAGTAATTCCTGTATTAAAACACTAGCAACAGATGGCGGCATCACCAGGGACAAGACAGAAATGGTTAACGTTTTTAACAATTATTTTTCTAGCATAGGCAAGAACTTAGCTTCAAAAATTGCCGGTGTAAATCACAGTTATAAAAAATATCTTAATAACAGTATATCGTCTTCATTTTTTATGAAACCTGTCTCCATAAGCGAGGTTTACAACACCATTAGATCGCTTAAGAACATCTCTGCAGCTGGTTCTGATAATTTAAACACCAAGATTCTAAAATTATCTGCACAGTTCATCTCAGCACCTTTAAGCCATATTATTAACCTATCCTTCCAGGTAGGTCACTTTCCAACCAATTTCAAAGTATCTAAAGTTATCCCAATACATAAAAATGGAAGTCTGGACAATAAGGAAAATTATAGACCGATCTCACTTTTAAGCAACTTAAGCAAAATATTTGAGAAAATTATGTATGAAAGAATTTCTAATTTTTTTAATAAGAATGACATCTGGTATGAAAATCAATTTGGCTTTAGATCTGGCCACTCCACTGTCGACGCACTTTTTAGCTGTACCAATATGATACGCAATGAAAAAGGAAATAAAAACTTTGTTATGGGCTTATTTTTTGATTTGACAAAAGCGTTCGATACGGTCAATCACAGTATATTGTTAGATAAATTATGGCATTATGGTGTGCGGGGTCTTACACATACTTGGTTCAAATCTTACCTTTCGGGCCAATTTCAATACACAGTTATAGATGATATATGCTCCTCTGTGTTACCAGTTGATGTAGGTGTCCCGCAAGGCTCTATACTCGGTCCTCTCTTGTTTTCAGTATATATAAATGACATTCAACATGCCTCGAGCACAGGATGTCTCAAACTTTTTGCAGACGATTCTAGTTCTTTTGTTTGTGCCAAAAATCTACCAAATCTGTTTAATAAAGCTAACATTGAATGCATGCTAATTAGTGATTGGTGCAAAAGTAATAGGCTAACTATTAATTATTCTAAATCAGTTTTTATGATATTTTTTCCTACTGAATTTTGCGAGACCTATATATCAGAAAACAATCTTTCAATTACAGTTGATGAAAAATCCCTATCAAGAGTAAAGGTAATTAAGTTTTTAGGTGTTCTTATCGATGAAAAATTAACTTTTGCCGAACACATTAAATCAGTTACCTGCAAAATAAATAGTGTATGTGGTATGTTATATAAACGCAGAGATTATATTCCGATAAATTGCCGTAAAAACTTGTATTTCTCTCTTGTATACAGTAGAATATCTTATGGTTTAATAGTGTACGGGAAAAACACGAATAAGGCCCTACATCCTCTACACATAGCGAACAACAGAGCTCTGAGAATTCTACAATTTCAAGATAGGCTGTGCAAGACTAAACTACTTTACGTAAATTACAATACTCTACCGATATATCAATTATATAAGTTTCTCTCTGCCAACTTGATATATAGGTGTATTTTCTCTGAAGGCTCGATGTCTAAGATTATCAGAGATATGATTAGATCAAACCTATCAAATAGTGGGTATCATACCAGGCTTTCATTAACTTGTTATCTCTCTTCTACTACGAATCATGCAAACTACTTGACAAATGTCTTTGAATGTTGTTGTATATGGAACTCTATTCCTGTTGAAATTCGTAACTTAAAATCATATATTTTATTCAAACGATATTACAAAAGTTTTCTTATACATTCGTAATAGTGTCTCCTGTCCGCTCTTGCCGGAATAGTTAGCCATTTTGCTATGATTGCAAATTCATTTTTCGTATGGTCATATTTTCTAATTTTAGTAGTTTTACTAGTGTGTTGGTTATTTGCTGTTTGCAATTTTTGCTGTTATACTTCATATTTTTGCTAGTCTGTAGACATGTAGTTTTAAACTACTAATATCATTTCTCGGACTTATTTCCTGTGGTGGTCAGCTAGATAGAGCACTTTGTGCCCTCTCTGATGGCCACAGGATTCATTAAATAAGATGTTAATTCTTTGACTTGAGATTTAGGTGTCTAATGCATCTATTTATCTGTTCATTAATATGTTTTTTGCATGATATGTCTGTATGCTGTGATTTGTCTTGTATTTTTTATTTTTATTTACTTTTTTACTTTGGTTCTATTTCATTATTTATGAATAACAATTTAATAAACAATTTAATAAAACAATTAATACAGATAGGGATTAATAGAAGTATAAAATGGACTAATTTTAAGCTCAATAGATTATCTCTATACAGTATATAGTTCAATAGATTATAGTTTATATTTTCTGTATTAATTGAATATTGCGTCCCTCATACATAGGCCTACTGCGTATATCTTCTCTGAGTTCTAATCAGGGCCGAGAGCATTATACTGCATGTTTGCAATTAAATTCTTATTAGTCTGAGAGTTAATCTAGAGAGAGATAGACCACAATTGATGTGGGACGCGGTGATCAAGAAGGACAAGAAATATAGGGATTGACTGATGATATCATGTGTGACAGAGAGGACTGGAGAAAGTCTATTCGTATCCCGACCCTAGTTAAACTTGGATTTAACGGAAGACGATGATGATGATGGTGTTGTTGTTGTTACACACACAGTACACATACCTGTTGACGAGTCAGCTGGAGGCTCAGAGGCTTCACTTTGAGGATAAACTGGAACAGGTGGAGCTGCACAGCAAGAGACAGGTTTGTATTGTACTCCTAACAGCAGCCCCTCCTAATTCCCATACCATCATGACTCTAAGATTTTCCATGTCATCATTACTCTCGTAATTCCCATGTCATCATTACTCAGATAAGTCCCATATCATCATGACTGGTAATTCCCATGTCACAATTACTTTGGTAATTCACATATCATCATGACTCTAGGATTTCCCATGTCATCATTACTCTGTTAATTCCCATGTCATTATTACTCTGTTAATTCCCATGTCATTATTATTCTGGTAAGTCCCATATCGTGACTGGTAATTCCCATGTCATCATTACTTTGGTAATTCCCATATCTTCCTGACTGGTAATTCCCATGTCATAATTACTTTGGTAATTCCCATATCATCCTGACTGGTAATACCCATGTCATCATTGCTTTGGTAATTCCCATATTATCATGACTGGTAATTTCCATGTCATCATTACTTTGGTAATTCCCATATCATCCTGACTGGTAATTCCCATGTCATCATTGCTTTGATTTGGTAATTCCCATATTATCATGACTGGTAATTCCCAAGTCATCATTACTTTGGTAATTCTCATATCATCAAGACTTGTAATTCTCATATCATCAAGACTTGTAATTCTCATATCATCAAGACTTGTAATTCTCATATCATCAAGACTGATAATTCCCATATCATCATGACTCTGGTAATTCCCGTAGCATTATAACCCTTGTAATTAATATATATCGTCATACGGATCGGATCAGTATGTGCGTGATTCAAATCCTGGGCTCGCTCGTCACTGACATCGTTTTCGAGTGAGGAAACTGACGTTAACACTAGCTTTACCAGCTTTTACCATGGCTCTGATAATTATAATGCATCTAGTGGCATAATTACTGAACAAACGAAGGGCGTTCCAAAAGTAGCCAGATTGATTTAATCAAGTTAATTATAAAATAGCGAGATGTCACAAAATAAAGTTATCAAAATCATATACCTATGATGTCCTTTATTTTTTTCGACATAGTCCCCTTTATTATTCCCCTTTTGCATTTATAAATGCATGCTAGTTATTAAATACACTAAAGATTGTTTCCTGTTGTATGCATATAATATTGCACAATGCAGTAGGTATTGCATTGCTTTGTACTGTATACGTATAGTGTACTGTACTTTACTGAACCGTACTATACTGTATTGGATTATATAATGGGGTATTGTGTTTTATAGTATTGCATTGTATTGTAAGCAAAAAAGATTCAGTTATGAAATAATTATCTTATATTGTATTCACTATATGGTATTGTATTGCATTGTTTGTATTATTGTTTATTGGTGTCTTGTGTTATTGGTATTGTTTGCACTGTATTGCATCCCATAGTTATGTATTGTAGTTTATTGTATCGTATCGTATCGTATTGTATTTTAGGTGGAGGAGATGGAGAGAAGAATGAAGGATCTTGTAGAAGAGAGTATTGAGAAGGACTCGCAGGTCTCATCTCTGAACAAAGAGAAACTGGTCCTGGAGAAAAGATGTCAACTGGTAGGCAACCTCTACTCTCTCATAAGCTTGATCATAGCAACTAGTGGGCTTAGTCTAGTGTGTTTTACTGACTATTTATTTGTTGTTTGTGATTAAATCATTTGTATAGGCCAACCAGTGACTGCACTTGTCGTAGAAGCGACTAAAACAATAAGATCCAAACCAACGTCAGAAAGGGCATGCAGATGGTGAGCGTATAATGATGTGGTGTGGGACAGAGAGAAGTGGAGAAGTGTATGTGTATTCCAACCCTAGTTAAACTGGGATTTAATAGGAGATGCTGATGATGATGATGATGAAGATGAAGATGATGATGATGATAATGATGATGATGATGATGATGATGATGATGATGATGATGATGATGATGATGATGACGACGATGACGACGACGACGACGACGACAACGTGGAGGCGTTATGTACCATGGACCTGCCATTAGGCAGTGCACTAAGAGAGAGAGATTAAAAAGTAATGAATGTTCTAATGAGTGAATGAAATCATAGTATAATGTAAACAAAGCCAACCTCTAATTTCGTCATTTGTTCATCTGAGTGAATTGAGCAAATGAAAAATCAATAAATCCATCAATCAATCGATCAATTAATCAGTGTTTAATTATCACCGAAGTCTAAGATCAATCTTATGCGAGAAAGAGAGAGAGAGAGGGAGACCCTCTAGAGATAGACAGATAGAGTGAAAGAAAGAGATAGACAAACGAATGAATGGGTGATTGAAGGGGTGAATGAATGAATGTGTAGCTGCAGACGAAGGTGACGAAGCTGACGTCAGAGGTGTCTGATGAGAGAGAGATGAACGAGTGTTTGAGGAGGAATCAGTTGGACTGGCAGAGCAAAGTAGAGAAACTCGACGAGCGGCTCAACAAGAAAGATTCTGTATGTCTCAGTCTTCCTCTCTGTCTGCTCCACTCTTCCTCTCTCACTGTTCCTCTGTTTCTCTCTGTTAGTTCCTCACTTCCTTTCTGTTAGTTCCTCTCTTCCTCTCTCTGTTCCTCTCTTCCTCTCTGTTAGTTCCTCTCTTCCTCTCTGTTAGTTCCTCTCTTTCTCTCTGTTAGTTCCTCCCTTCCTCTCTGTTAGTTCCTCTCTTTGTTAGTTCCTCTCTTACTCTCTGTTAGTTCCTCTCTTTCTCTCTGTTAGTACCTATCTTCATCTTTGTTAGTTCCTCTCTTCATCTCTCTTAGTTCCTCTCTTTCTCTCTGTTAGTTCCACTCTTTCTCTCTGTTAGTTCCCCTCTTCCTCTCTGTTAGTTCCTCTCTGTTAGTTCCTCTCTTACTCTCTCTTAGTTCCTTTCTTTCTCTCTGTTAGTTCCTCTCTTTTTCTCTGTTAGTTCCCCTCTTCCTCTCTGTTAGTTCCTTTCTTTCTCTCTGTTAGTTCCTCTCTTTCTCTCTGTTAGTTCCTCTCTTCATCTTTGTTAGTTCCTCTCTTCATCTTTGTTAGTTCCTCTCGTCATCTCTCTTAGTTCCTCTCTTTCTCTCTGTTAGTTCCTCTCGTCCTCTCTGATTAGTTAATCATTAATTAAATATTAAATATTAACTAGTTACTTATTTACTTGAGTAGTTATTTAATAATTAGTTATTTATTAGCTAGTTGTTTTTAATGAGTAGTTATTTAAACTTGAATTAGTTATTTATTAACTAGTTTTTAATTTATTGAGTAATTATTCATTAATTAATCTGTTATTTATTAATCAATTGTTTAATTGATTGGCAGGAGATAGCAGACCTACAGAAGCAAGTGCGAGATTCAATGTTTTACTTGAATGATTGATTGACTGATTGATTGATTGACTGATTGAATGATTGTTGATTGATTGATTGTCAGGAGAGAGCAGACCTGCAGGAGCAGTTGCGAGATCTAATGTTTTACTTCATTGATTGATTGTCAGGAGATAGCAGACCTGCAGGAGCAGTTGCGAGATCTAATGTTTTACTTCATTGATTGATTGTCAGGAGATAGCAGACCTGCAGGAGCAGTTGCGAGATCTAATGTTTTACTTCATTGATTGATTGTCAGGAGATAGCAGACCTGCAGGAGCAGTTGCGAGATCTAATGTTTTACTTCATTGATTGATTGTCAGGAGATAGCAGACCTGCAGGAGCAGTTGCGAGATCTAATGTTTTACTTGGAGGCAAAGCAGACTCTGTCAAACACTAAGGAATTCACGCAGTCAGAGATAGAGGGGGGTCAGATTATTGTGAATTCGCCGGGGGGCGCCACGGGGGGCAGCCCCGCTGAGGGGCCTGGTAGTGCGGGAGGTTCAAAGAAGTCTCGTCGAAAGCCACGATAGGCCCTGCTGTGATAATGTGTATTACACCGCGTAATGCCATGTGTAATTTGCTGTAATGCTTTGAGTAAAGCAGTCTGTATTGCATTGTAATACAGAGTGTAATGCTTTGCAATTTGAATTTTTTAGTCTAAAAAGTAGCAGTCTATATTTTAAAAAACATAACATAACGGCACACTGGGTCAGGAAGCACAGATGCTTGTTTAAGACCCATTTAGTCCTTCTTCTCCATTGTTTTTTATTAGTAATCGTTGCCTCTTGATGGTGCATCAGTTGCAGCCGGTGCGGATTTAAGAGTAACCTTTCATCACCCTGGGATTTTTCCTCCCTAAGCTTTTACCAACACTCGTTCTTCCAAGGTGGTCACCCACATAGTACTAACCGAGGTCGATGCAGCTTAACTTCGATAATTGACGCGCAACTAAACCAAGTGCGCTAATCCCGCCGTCAGTCTGTATAGCAGTCTGTATTACATTGTAATACAGGGTGAAATTCTTTGCAATTTGAATTTTTTAGTTTAAAAAGTAGCAGTCTGTATTACATTGTAATATAGGGTGTAATGCGCTGCAATTTGAATTTCAGTTTAATTTTAATTTCCCGAAAGTTATATTACCTTCACATGCAATGTAACTTTCAATGTATTCAGTATGCACAGAATGTAAAAATTGATATATTACCTCGAAGACTCTAATGTAGGCCTGCCATGGTTAAATTTATTTTAAAACAATTTCATAATGCCATTTTAAATACACTAAAATTATAAATTAAATATCTTTATAGGCCAATACATGTGTTCAATGCAGTGTATAATGCATTGCGTAATATAATATGAAATACACTGCGTAATGCAGATTGTAATACATTTAGTTATACCTTTGATAATTCGTCGTGATAATAAATAATTATGTAATATATTGTGTAATACCGTGAGTACTCGCGTCATATGGGTGTAATACTATATGTAATAGTATGTGTAATGCTCGCTTGCGAATGAGGAAACTGACGTTAACATTATCTTTACCAGCTTTTTTAATGTACTTCGTAATCTCTTGTAATGCACTGTATATTACAATATAATGCACTGTGCATTACAAAATGTAATGGATTGTGTGTTACAAAGTGTAATGCATTGTAATGCACTGCAATATGTTATGCGCTGTGTATTATAATATATAATGCAATGTTCAATAACTTACTTAATGCGCAGTGTAATATACTTTGTACTTTATAGCATTTTTAAATTCATATTGTACCTACTGGATGGCTGAATTAATTGTGGGACTGATTGAAAACACAGAGAGACCTATGGTTCTAATCACAGCTGAGCGGTTTCTAACTTTAACCTCGTTGTACTAAGGCTGGCATTAACCCAAGCTTCGTTTTTTCCAATTTATTAATGTCAAATTATAATTAAAGATCGAATAATTACTGATATTGTTGAACTTTATACTAGGCTGCGTCAGCTGAGACTCGCATTAAAAAAGCTGCTTAAGCAAATGTTAACGTCTGTTTCCTCACTCCACAGTGACGGGCGAGCCCAGGATTTGAACCCAGCAACACTGATCTGTGGTCTAATATCTTGCCGACATCGCCACTGGCTCCTAGCTAGTGTAAATAATGAACATTGTGATTGTCGAATTTGATAACATACGTCGAATTAACGAGTTGCTTTTTGTTCGTGTTAGTTTAATCAAAACTTCAACTCGTTAATAAGGATTGAGATTAAACTCTTTGAGTCTTGTACTATATTTTCTATGTAGATACCGGACGGTGTTGCCCCACGTTACTAGCGTTCTCTTGTGTTCTGTTAGGTGACAGGTTCAAGGTATACCGTTTGCTATCTGCTCCTTTCTTCATTATTTTAGTTCTTCGAAATGATCTCTAAAGATATCGGAACATGTTTCAATAGAACCTCTTTAGAAGATTTTTGTTCGTATGGTAACACACATGATAATCGCGTGTGTTTACAAAGTTTCCATTCTTTGTTGCTGTTTTTGTAGTTTTCGTTGTTCCCTCCTTTCCTTCCATGGTTAATAGTAATTGTTGCCTTTTGTTGGCGCATGTATTACAACCGGCGCAGATTTAAGAAAAACTTTTCAACACTCTCGAGATTTTTCAATTGAAACTGTCAACACTCGGTCTTCCAAGGTGCTCAACGTAGCTTAACTTCGTTTAATTGACGTTCAGCTAAACCGATTCCACTAATTCCCGCTTCCATATGTGTCTTTGCAATGAACAAAATTAAGTTTATAATTGGATACTGTATATCTAGGTGTGTAGAGCGTAAAGAAACTTTATGAAGTGCTAATAACCGATCCGGAAGTGTCTTAAATCGTGTGAGATGGATTCCCTGTCCAGGCAGTGAAGATGTATTTATCCATTTAACCTATACCTCACGAACTAAACATGTACGTACATCAGTGCTTCAGATCTCATCTCGTTGGTCAAAAGTGCCCCGCCATCACTTCTACAGGGGCCCTTCTCTCTATCCTGCGTTGATTAACCGCTGTGTAATTGACAACTATAAGAGAGTAAGACGACTGGTTGCAAGGGGTTTGCTGTAGCTGTAATTTTATTGTAACGTTTATTTACATTATATATTTGTATAAATGTGGGCCTATGAGTCTACACATGTATATATAATTAATTGACATACAACAACCTATAATTTTGTGAAAAACTTACGGCAACGCTGTTTTTCGGTTTTTTTGATCAAGCGTTCGATTGAGGCGTTGTTTTATAGTGGCCCTCGAGTCACTATTCGATAAATAATTTGGTCCTGGATCGTAAAAGGTTGAGAAGCACTGATGTACATCAATGTTTATTATTAACTGTGATAAATATCATCATGGACGATCTGTGAGCATTTCATATGATTAACATCTAGCAACATCATCGTCTTCAGATTCATCAGCATCGTCATAATAATCATCGTCATCATCATCATCTCTATCATCGTAATTATCATTCGTCATTAGTAGCATCGCAACCATCATTAACATCATCATCATCATCATCATAAACATAATCTCGTAATCATCATCAACATCATAGCGTCATCATCACAAGCATCGTCATCAACATCATGATGCCATCATCATAAGCATCGTCATCATCATCATCTTAAACATCATGTCGTCATCATTACCAGCATCGTCATCATCAACATCATGTCGTCATCATCATCAGCATCGTCATCATGATCGTTATCGCAATCATCACTGAAGTACTTGATTGTTCTGCCACTCAGCAAGCTTCTCTATGACAGAGTCTGGCTGAGGTTTACTCTTCTTACTCTGATTCTTTGTATTGATTTGATTAATCGATTGATTGGCAAACATTATAACGTTGCGAAATATATAAAGATGTACACAACTATTTATTTTGTTAACATTTATATTTATTTTAAAAATCCGTTCTAAGCATACTACTCCAACCCTGGCCAAATTAATGCGCTGCAGTGTGCTGGAATTTTGACAAGGCAATAGAAATAATTCTCTCTCTTAGTGCACTGCCTACTGGCAGGTCCATGGTACATAACGCCTCCACTCTTCTCTGTCTTCCGCCTTCCTCTTCATTTCCACATATGAGTGGGTCTTTAAATCATCTAACACACCTAATCTCGGCCTGCCCCTGCCTCTTTTTTCTTCCATTCTACCTTATATGACCTCTTTTAATAGACCTTCCCCCCTTAGAATGTGTCCAATCCATCTCTTCTTCCTATTTCTTAATACATTTATCAACTGTTTATCTGTGTCAACTCTCTCCAGGACTTCCTCATTTGTAACCTTTTGAGTCCAGCTGATCCTCTCCATTCTTCTCCAAATCCACATTTCCTATGCCTCCAGTTTCCTAATATCTTCCTTCCTTAACGTCCATGCTTCATATCCACACAATAGCGTGGTCCAAATCAAAGTTTTCACTATCTTTATCTTTGTGTCTTTCTTTAGACTTTTTGTTAATAGTTCTTTTCTACTACCAAAGGCCGCTTTTGCTTGTGCAATCCTACTGCATATTCCGTCTCACATTTCCCGTCATCGGTTATAGTATGACCCAAATATTTGAAACTCCTTACCTGTTCCAATTTCGTACCATTTATTGTGATATTAACTTCACCTTTATTATTGGACACTCTCATAACCTTCGTCTTTTTTATATTAATCTTCATGCCATATCTTAGGGCCGTATCATTCAGCCCATCCATTATCTTCTGCAGTCCAATCTCGCTGCCCGCTACCATTCCTTGGTCATCTGCAAATCGTACATCTTGTAACAAATTCCCTCCTACTTTTATTCCTTCTTCCCAGTCTTCCATGGCTTACTCCATCATTGTCTCGGCGTAAATGTTAAACAGCAGCGGCGAAATGCCACAACCTTGTCTTACTCCACGTCCTATTTCACACCTTCTTCTGAGTATTCTTGTTGAATTTTGATTACTGCTCTTTGATTCATGTACAAGTTCAAAATTAGTTTTCTATCTCTCCAGTCAATTCCTATTCTTTTTAAGATATTCATCATCGTTATCCAATCAATCCTGTCAAAGGCCTTCTCGAAGTCTACAAAGCATACAAAAACGTCATTTCCATATTTTAAGCTTCTTTCGCAAAGAACCCGCATTACGCCTATTGCTTCTCTTGTGCTGCATCCTTTCCTAAAACCAAATTGTGTCTTGCTCAGTGTCGTATCTGCTTTCGACTGTATGCGATTATTTGCTATCTTTATTAAGATCTTCGATGCATGAGGTATTAAGCTGATTGTTCTGTAATCCGAACACTCCACAGCATTGGCTTTTTTGGGAATTGGAATCATCACTGACTTGGTAAAGTCGTCTGGCCAAATACCTGTATTGTACACTTCCATACATACCTCCATTAACTTTTTGAGTGTTTCTTCTTTCAATATTTTCAAGAATTCTTCTGGGATTTCATTTTTTTTACCTGCCTTCCCCTTCTTCATACTGTTAATGCAGAATAAATTTCCTCCTTCATTAAATTGGGTCCCCTTTTATCCACTTCTATGACATTCTCTTCATCTATTTTTAAATCCTCTTGAACTGGTTTCCCAGCCTTATCATACAATTCGTCTGCATATTCTCTCCATCTTCCTTTTACTTCTTCCAGCTCTGTCTTCAATTCCCCATCTTTACCCATTATACTAATGTTCTTTGCATCTCCTTTCTTTTTCTTATTCGGAAGAAATAAATAAAGACTGATTTTTTAAAAGTCGAGCCTATAACTCTAGGACGGGCGTCTTTCATTACACCACTAAACCATCAACTCATTAAACTACTAAACCATCAACTCATTAAACCACTAAACCATCAACTCAGCGTGTTTTAGTTAAACTATCAACTGCCTAACGTTGCAATGAATGTCCTGAGGTTATTATGTTGCTACATGTTTTACTTGGACTTCTATCAATTCAATAAAAATGTTATCGGATCCCATACTGTAAATTAGATAAACGTACACAATTGACTATTTATATTGCAATTTCTCATGTGACATATTTGCATGTGTATTCAGTGGCGGATCCAGGGGGGGCCAAGGGGGCCCGGGCCCCCTCCTTAGGCCCGACGATAAAAATTTTTAAACTATATTTTCATTGTTTCTAGGCAATTTCTAGGTGTATATATGTTTTAAGGGCGTTAGGGGGGTACAAGAGGAAACTCGAACAGTCCGACTACCTGAAATTTGTTCAATTCCGTTATATGGGCCCCACTAGGGGCCCATATAACGGAAGGGGGGCCCGAAAATGTTGACCATTTCACTAGCTGTCAATTTTCACTTTAGCCACTGTATGAGAGGAAAAAGGGTGTAAATAAAAAATGTGAACTCTCTCTCGGAACAGTGGTGCAAACCGCCTTATCTGAGATCGAGGAGCTTAAGCCCCCCCCATCTTCCGCCAAAATTAGGTCACTTTTGCAATTGGTCCAGATCCGCTGAGTTTCTTCAGAGCCTCAGAGGTGAAAAAAATTAACCTACTTTTTCCCTAAACAAATGTAGGCTTTTAGGCATTTTAGGTTTTCCTCTCACTTTAGTACGGGTATGAGGGGGGGGGGGGGAGATACGGGGATGTACTCACTCTATGAACAGAGCGCAGTATGCTGAAAAATTTTGAGACCCCCACACAGCATTTTTTCTGGTTGCGTCACGTCCTGAAAAAGGCGGGGGATATGCAAAAATGTGTACAGTGTCCAAAAAATATTTTCGCCCCCCCCCCTTAAAAAATTCCTGGATCCGCCCTTGTGTGTATTACTTCTCTTTGTGATTTTAGTTATTCCTTTTTATATCCCCTTGAATGTTAACAGAATTAAATTTCCTGACAGACAGCTAGAGTCATTTGGCCTGGGACTTGAACACTGAGCTCTGAAATTTAGAGCTCGCTATTGAATGCGCTAAACCTATTCTCTCTCCTGCAGTCCTTTAGCTCTCTCTCTCTTTCTCTCTCTCTGTCTCTCTCTCTCTCTCTAACACCCTTTCTCTCACTCACTCACTCTCTCTCTCTCACTCACTCTCTCTCTCTCACTCACTCTCTCTCTCTTCTCTCTCTCTCTCTCTCTCTCGCTGCTACCAAATGACACACCGTTACCGTTATACTGCCCAGAGAATATTAAATAGCTCAATATGCAGAGCGACAGGTAACATCTTGAATTCTGAAGTTGGAATATCTGACAGGCTCGATGGTCAGAGGCATCAGGTAGCGTCATGAAGAAAAATTCATGACGCTACCTGATGCCTTTCTCTCTTCCTCTCACTCTCGTGGGTTCGATTCCCGGCCGCGCTGATCTGATAATAAAATATGACCTTCATAGGACTGGTAAATGCATAATGAACTATAAATAGCGTAACATTTGTAGATCTTTGTATTAAGAGTGCTAGAAATCATCGTTGATGATCATTTCACTCCAGTATCTGCTTTATTACACTTAGAACCATTTCTCGATATATTAGTAATTTAAATTTGAGAACCATTTCTCGATATTGGCCTGTTAGTAATAAAAGCTGAGATTTGAGAACCATTTCTCAATATTGGCCTGTTAGTAATTTAAATCTGAGATTTGAGAACCATTTCTCGATATTGGCCTATTAGTATGCCTAATTTAAATTTGAGATTTGAATTTGACTTTATTCCAGCCTTCTTTGCCTTGACTTTATGACTGGTAATCTCAAGAATTACAACTGATTTGTCAGGGTTTATTGTGCGTCATAAAATTAGAGCGCATGATAGAAGCGATTGCCTACAAGCTTACGTGAGCTCTGAACGTACTGCATAGACGTGTTTGACCATCGTTAGAGGCTGATGAGAAATACTCGCAGCTGATGAGAAATACACGCAGCTTATGAGAAATACTCGCAGCTGATGAGAAATACACGCAGCTGATGAGAAATACACGCAGCTGATGAGAAATACACGCAGCTGATGAGAAATACACGTAGCTTATGAGAAATACACGCAACTGATGGAAAATACACGCAGCTGATGAGAAATACACGCAGCTTACGAGAAATACACGCAGCTTATGAGAAATACACGCAACTGATGAGAAATACACGCAGCTGATGAGAAATACACGCAGCTGATGAGAAATACAAGCAACTGATCAGAAATACACGCAGTTGATCAGAAATGCACGCAGTTTATCAGAAATGCACGCAGTTGATCAGAAATGCACGCAGTTGATCAGAAATGCACGCAGTTGATCAGAAATACGCAAAGCCGGATCCTAGTTTCTAATTTAATTTAGAAAATTTAAACTCTAATTTAATTAAATTTAATTTTAATTTAATTTATTTAATTTTAATTTAGGATCCTAATTGAATGTCTCAATAGCGCCATGGTTAGAGGTGTAGATAACGTCATGAAGTGTTAAATGACAGATCCCGAGGTGAATTGAACCCTTGTGGGTTCGAATCCCAGCCGCGCTGATTTGAGAGTAAAATCTCGGACATTTACTGGACTGGTTAAACGGAAAATGGTCAAAATTGCGTAACGGATTTAACATGTGGTATAAAAAGTGATAAATATCAACGTAGTTGATCATTTCACTGTAATGTGTGTTATTATTATTTCTATTAGCCTATTACTGTTATTATTACTAGGCAGTCGCCATACGAATGCCCTTTCTGACATTTTGATCTTAATGCATTTCCGCCTCTTACCTGCAATCTAATTTTATGTTGACTGTAATTTCTAAATTTACAACGACTAATTCTGCAGCAACGTTACACGTTCACTTGACTGCCCTGCAATCTCCGCCTGCTCTGTTTTGCTATTTTATTATTTATTTGCTCTTTGTTAATTAACTCTTATAATAATTAATCGCTCGCGAACGCATTTTACATCACCTTCCCTTGAATCCGAGTTCAATTAAGGTCTGAATTTTAATCTTTTATGCAATTTCTGGAGCCTAGGCACTCGCCAACCGAACGCCCTCAATGACGTTGGTTTTGATTTCAATGCATTGCCGCCTTTTACGACACATTTTATAATTTATAAATTTTATAATTTGGAATGTCTAAATAGCGTAGGGGTAACGTCATGAAGTTTTAAATGACAAATCTTGAGGTGAATGGAACCCTTGTGGGATCGAATCCCGGCCGCGCTTATCTGAGAGTAAAATCTCGGACATTCACTGGACTGGTTACACGGAAAATGGTCTAAATTGCCTAACGGTTTAAACATGTGGTTTTAAAAGTGATAGATATCAACATAGTTGATTATTCACTATAATGCGTGTTTACTTTTTTTACTTTACATTCACTCCACGATACATGTTGCTTAAAGACTAATAAATAATTAACGTTTCCTGATTTTAATATATATCTTTAGTTCGCCACTTGGGTACACAACACACATTCATTGCGCAGTGAAAAAATCAAAGAAACAAATGCAAATTCACAGTGAAAATTAAATAAAATAATCAAAAGAAATAACCCGAAAAATGTGCTGTTTACATCAAGCCTTTCTCTACATCACTGTGAAGGTATTCACCCTCACAATTTCTCAAAATGAGCGTTTATTATAGTTCTATAGTTATTCTCAAACACAATCGTATCAGTATTAAACATATTTGCTAATCTGGATAATTATATTATTCATTGGTAGATGTGTACTCAGCATCCCTAACATAGGCTAATGTTTTCTGATCCTGAAATGGATTCAAGAACGACATTATTATTATAGCATACTTACGTTGCATTGGTTTCTAAACCATATAGGCCTACAGTTGTTTGTAGGCATTGTTTTTGGCATTAATTAGGCATTGTTTTATTAACTTTTGTCAAAAGTATTAAATATTTTTATGTAATGAAATTAATTAATTAATTAATATTATTAATTAATTAATTAATGGCTCTGACTGATCTTTATGTAATTTTGATTGACCTGGGCTTTGAATCCAGGCCTCTTCTAGCAAGTGTTTATGGCCTCCCAAAAATCCAGAGCTCCTCCCGCCGCTGCTATGCTATTGAGCACGAAACTGACGCTAAACTTGGCTTTGACTTTGGCTTCTGACACACCCTGTAAAACATACGCTGTTAAACTAAGCTATTCGCTGAGTTAGGATGATAGGAACCATAAGTTTGGAAACATCCAGTGGTTAAAGTGGTGGCAACGCAGGGGGACTGCCATCCCTTAGCTCTCATTTAATCTTTGGTGCTTTTCCATGCTAGGGACCAATATTAGATACTAGGGGGTCTATAAATGCATTACATGGTGTCCCAAAAAATTCTGACCGTTCCCCTAGCTCTCAATTCCCAATTTAGTCACTGAAAGCAACTTTAGGCAACCAATTGTACCATCATCATTGAATGGAATATTATGGAAATGTTTAACCACGGAGGGGGATTGAGAAGGAGGGACAGGGGTGGCGTTCACGATGAGCGCTAGCTTTGTAGAGAGAGGTGAGCGGATAGATAGGAGAACGGATTCATTGATTTGTACAGGTTGGACGGCTGAGTGGTTAACAGTTTGCTTGATAAACAGTATGTGCAGGATTGTATCTGAACGCATATTCTCCTGTGGTAGAGAAACGGACTGAGTACTACACCTGTTTATCTACAAATAGGTCTGCTTTATGTCCTATTACAGAGATGAGCCGGTAGCAGCTCGGTAACTTGTTTGGCTGTGTACCACTAGCCGCAAGGTTTATATCCAGTGTCGTTCCGTGACCGGCATTCTTTCGACAGAGGAAACAGACGTTAAACTTGGCTTTAGCTTTAACGACACATGATGAGGGCATTTTAGAGATTTGGGTGGGATGAAAGAGATAATGGTGGGGTAGGGAGGGGATGCAATGTTTGGGCTAACATTACCTGACACATCTGTAATGAGGATCTAAGCGAGTAATCCTCCGCTAAACGGTTTCCATGATTGCCACAAGTGATCGAATGATTGTCGCCATCATGGCCGCTTTATTTCACCAGGGTCTCTAATTTCTATCAGCCAATCAGAGCGCTGTGTTTACGTGACGTCACCACATAGTCTGCAGTGCGCCAATTAAGTTGGGTTCAATCCTTCCTCCATCTCGAGGTGAATATGTTGGAAAATTTTAATCTCAAATTTGCATGCGAGTTAGAATTTTAATATCTTGTTCAAAATTCTAATGAATGTAAATTCATAACTCATATAGGGTTGCATTAAATTTACTTCTAGATCCATATAGACTTATGCATTAATAATAACAACAATAGTAATAGTAATAGTAGTAGTACTAATAATAATAACAACAATAAAATAATAATAATATGCCGTATGGGATTGTCACGGTCACTGACATTACAGCAAACTCCTATCTGAATACAATTTGAGTCACTGCCGGTGGAGCTGCTCATCTAGCCGCCTGTAAGAAAATGATTAAGTACCGCGATCTGGCCTTAGGGTATGAAGATTTTCCGGTTGTCATTGAAACCATGGGCCCCATGAATTCCGATGGAGTTAACTTCATTAATGGTGTAGGAGGGCTAATTGCAGAGCAAACCGGCGATAAGCGAGAGACCTAAGAAAGCGAGAAAGCCTTTGGCAAAGGCTTTCTATGACCTTGTAAAGATTTAATGCAATCTGCTTCAGCAATTCTTTTAAGCTGCTAGATGACCTCGAATAGCCGGGCGGCGATTCAGCATATACTGCTTGAATCGTTTTTCTTTACACCCGGGGTAAAAAACAGTTTAAAATAATATCGAAAAACTCATTGCTCTGCCTACTGGCAGGTCCATGACTCCATGGTAGATAACGCCTCCACTCTTCTCTGTCTTCCGTTCTCCTCTTCATGTCTACATATGAATTTAACTTAAAATCATCTAGCATTACTCTTTATTGTTGTTATATACCATTTTCTTGAAGGATTCTGCTTATGAAGAGATGGGCTCCTGTGCTTTCCTTAGCTTCGACAAACATTTACTGGGCAGGCGCGTCATTCCCTAAGAAAACAATTCTAGCACAAATAAAATAATAATAATAATACGATAATTATAAAAATAAAAATGATAAAATGAGAAGAATAATGCTGAAGATGATGATTATGAGGACGATGATGATAATGATAGTGATAATGATGATGATGATGCGACGATGATGATGATGATAGTAATGATAATGATGAAGATGGTTAAAGTGATAGTGATGATGATGATGATGATAATGACGGCGACGACTACGGAGAGGTCAAAGGGAAAGCATTCAGCCGACAATGAAACTGTTCATAAGGAAGGATTGGCTGATGAGAGGAGGTTTAGGGGGTGCGCAAAGTGGAAGGAAAAGAATTCTAGATATGTGGAACAGTGTACTGGAAGGAGCTCTTAGAGAGGAGCTTGCTGGGAGACGTAATGCTTGGTCTCCCTATAGTAATTAACCTAATGGACCGAGTAATTGACTGCCTGGAGGTAAGCTGCCTCACTTGTTGTGAGACTTGTAACCTTGGCCCTGGGTAAAAATAGCCTTGTAAGGCTTGTATGTCTGTGAAGCCGCCTTGCATGCTTGTGAAGCCACATTGTATGTCTATAAAAGGGCGTTGTATGTTTGTGAAGCCGCCTTGTATGTCTGTGAAGCCTCCTTGTATGTCTGTGAAGACAATCGTTCTCTAACTTTCAGCCAGCGCAAGGACTTGAGGATTGGAGTTACGTGAAAATACTTACAGCTACGGAAGACTGCACGTGCTAGGGAGTTCTGGACGAACTGCAACCTGTCAACCACACAGCTTGGGAGATTCAGAAACAAGGAGTTGAAGCAGTCGAGCTTAGGGCATAAATACTGAGACAGCCGTCAAGTTATCTGAGGAACAATCACGCAAAGATACGCATACGTACAAGTAAGCACACGTCCAAAAACCCGCAAAAGCAAATACATACTTACTAATTAACACAAGAAATACGACCACCCCTGTATCATACAGTACCATCTCACCCCTGAGTCATACAGTACCATCCCACCCCTAAGTCACATAGTACCATCTCACCCCTGAGCCATACAGTACCATCCAACCCCTGAGCCATACAGTACCATCTCACCCTTGAGCCATATAGGATCATCCCACCCCTGAGCCATACAGTACCAACCCACCCCTGAGCCATACAGTACCATCTCACCCTTGAGCCATACAGTATCATCCCACCCCTGATCCATACAGTACCATCCCACCCCTGAGCCATACAGTACCATCCCACCCCTGAGTCATATAGGATCATCCCACCTCTGAGCCATACAGTATCATCCCACCCCTGAGCCATACAGTACCATCCAACCCCTGAGCCATACAGTACCATCTCACCCTTGAGCCATATAGGATCATCCCACCCCTGAGCCATACAGTACCAATCCACCCCTGAGCCATACAGTACCATCTCACCCTTGAGCCATACAGTATCATCCCACCCCTGATCCATACAGTACCATCCCACCCCTGAGCCATACAGTACCATCCCACCCCTGAGTCATATAGGATCATCCCACTTCTGAGCCATACAGTATCATCCCACCCCTGAGCCATACAGTACCAACCCACCCCTAAGCCATACAGTACCATCTCACCCTTGAGCCATATAGGATCATCCCACCCCTGAGTCATACAGTATCATCGCACCCCTGAGCCATAAATTACCACCCCACCCCTGAGCCTGACTGAGGATTAGGGTAGGGTCAGTCATCATGACGATATCTTAATTGAGAGTTTAGTGCTCGACGCTCATTGGCTGAGTATTCAGACTCGCTCAGCAGTAGTTCTTTCTAAAAGTTTTTTTGGAGAGAAGGCTCTCCAGGAAGGGCTTTTAAGGCACAGAGTTTCGTTTTACATATTTCGCTTACTCTATTAACACGCTGATACTATTAAAGTTACAAATTTTAAATAATAAATAATTTAAACTCTGTTTGAACAGGGATCGATGATGATGATAAATAAATAATTTATAGAATTAACTTCAATTATGTGAAAATCACAAACAAAACTAAAACTAATTTGTTTACTAATTAAATGCTGCAAATTGAACGGATCAAATTCTGCTTTCTTTGTTTACAGCGGTGGTCAGCTCGATAGGGTACTTCCAGTGGCGGATCCAGGGGGGGCCCGGGCCCCCTTTTAGGTCCGCCAATAAAAAAATTTCAACTATATTTTATTTTTCCTATGCAATTTCGATGTTTAAATATGTTAGTAATGGCAGTGGTTAGGGGGGGCCGGGGGGAGAGTAAGACAGGGCATATTCAAAAAATTCATTGTTTCTATATATATATATATATATATATATATATATATATATATAAATATATATTAGAAAAATTCATAGTTTCTATGGCAATTACGATGTGTAAACTTGTTAGTAATGGCAGTGGTTAAGGGGGGCCCGGGGGAGGGTAAGACAGGGAATGCAGTTCCAAAAGTCGATTTTTTCTAGGATATACTCTCTCTCTCTCTCTTTCAGTACACTGCCAAGAATATGTACCAAGAATATGTACCAAGAATATGTACCCGAGTATGAATATGTACCTTGAACCTGCCACTTGGCAGTGTACTGAAAGTACACTGCCAAGTGGCAGGTTCAAGGTACATAGAGTGAGTGTACTTTCAGTACACTGCCAAGTGGCAGGTTCAAGGTTCCATTTCATACTCAGAGTCTGCTTTCTCGCTCCATATGAGAAAGCAGACTCTGAGGAAGGCAACGGGAAACCACCTCAGAAGCCATTTTTTCCCAAGCAATAGGCTACATAAGGATATACTAGGATCTCTATATAATGGAAGGGGTCTGAAAAATGTTGACCGTTTCAATAGCTCTCAATTTTCAATTGAACCAATGCATAACCAAATTCGAGGAAATAGGGTGTAAGTAAAAAATGTGAACTCTGTCCCGTAGCAGTGGTGCAAACAGCCTTGGCTGGGAGGGACTTAAGGCCCCACCCACCGCCAAAATTAGGTCACTTTTGCAATTCGTAGAAATACGCAGTTTCTTCAGAGGTGAAAAAATTAACCTACTTTTTCCAGAACAAATGTAGAACTTTAGGTTTTCCCCTGACTTTAGTACGGGCGCGGGGGGGGGGGGCGGTAAGGTACGGGGATACCCTCACTCTATGAGCCGAACGTAGTAGTGAACAAATTTTGAGCCCCCTCAAAAAACATTTGTCTGGTTGTGTCACATGTCCCGAAGAAGGCTTAAGCAAAAAAATGTACACTCTCCAAAAATATTTCGCGCCCCCTTAAAAAATTCCTGGATCCGACCCTGGGTACTTCAGTACCCTCTCTGATGGCCGTGGTGAGCAAATTTTAGTTTCTGTTTGATGCTACATACATGTATGTTGATTCACACTTTTAACTGCTGATTTATTTGCTTTCACAATTATTTGTCGATGTTTGATGAATTTCTAAAATAAGCATATGTACTACTACTAAATTCGTGTCTGGGGTGAGACCTATAGGAGTTCCAGGTGGCGGGGGTTCATTTGACAATCTATGCTATATGATAAAAGCTAATTTTAACGCTAACGTCAGTTTCCTAGCTCTAAAGCGATGTCAGTGACAGGCGAGCCCAGGATTTGAACCCCGCACATACGGATCCGCGGTCGAATATCTTACCGACATCGCAACTGGTTCCAGCCAAAATAATCCCAACCCCACAATTTAACTTTCAACGAATTCTAATATTAGTCTGGGGCTATTTATTTTCTCCTCGGGAAGGCGCCGATAATGTACCTGAGTGGTGGTTTGGATCTAAATAAATTTCTGAAATATATGTATGTAGTACTGGCCAAGAAATTAGAGTTTAAATAAAAATATAGGATATAAAAATATATAAAAATATAATATAATATATAGAATTATAAAAATATTCTAGAATATAGGAGAGTCTAAAGAAAGACACAAAGATAGATAGCGAAAACCTTGGCATGGACCACGCTATTATATGGATATGGAACATGCTTAAGGAAGGAAGATATTAGGAAACTAGAGGCATCGAGAATGTGGATATGGAAAGAATGAAAATGATTATCTGGACTCAAAAGATGAGGAAGTTTGTAGAGAGTTGGTAAAGATAGACAGCTACTAAATGCATTACAAATAGGAAAAACAGTTGGATAGGAAACATTCTACGGGGGAAAGTACATGTATACTAAAAGAGGCCATAGAAGGTAGAATGGAAGGAAATAGAAAGAGACAGGCCAAGATTATGAATGCTAGATGATTTAAGGATCCACACATTTTTGACATGACGAGGAATGCGGAAAACATAGAAGTTTGGAGGCGTTATATGCCATGGACCTGACAGTACGCAGTGCATCAAGGAATATATATATATATATATATATATATATATATATATATATATATATATATTTGGCTGGAGCCAGTGGCGATGTCGGTAAGGTACTCGACCGAGGATCAGTATGTGCGGGTTCAAATCCTGGGCTCGCCCGTCACTGACATTACTTTCGAGTGAGTAAACTGACGTTAACATTAGCGTATTAGACATTAGCTTTCTTGTTACCATATATATCCCCCTTTTAGAAGGTTGTCGGAAGACCGAGACATGGGATATTGAATGATTTGATATCTAATTCATATGTTGAAATGAAGAGAAAAGCGGAGGAAAGAAATATATGGAGGAGTTATTTGCCATAGACCTGCCCATAGGTAGTGCACTAAGAGAGAAAGAGTATATGCACATATGTAGTGTAAGAGTGTACACACATATGTGTGTGTACACGTATGTTAAACCATGAACACTCTGATAGTCCTCTACTAGGAGACTTGCAGCAGTTACGTAGTCTAAGAATTCTTGTATCGAATGCAAATAACACGTCATAACGGTCACTTTAGACCTCGTCAACGCTCGCTTCATCGCCCTTAGACCGGTCTAGTTTCACAAAATAGCGCCACTTGTTTCTTGCTTTTTAATTCAATAATATAACCTCTGAATGTTAATATTCAGTTATATTTTCATTAATTCCGACTTGATGAACCGACTGTAATCGTTTTCCGTTCATTTTGTGATTTAATTTTGCAGTTAAGTTTGCATGTCAGTTTAAGCTTGAGGAAGTTTAGACTGGTGTTACAAATCTCTCGGCTCCATAGACCAGTAGGCCTATAATTAAAATATAAGAATTATATAATACTGTACATAATGATTGATGTGAGTTACACATTACTCCGTATCGCATATCACAACAATTTCGACAAACGTAATAGTAATAAATAATAATAATTATATAGAAATCAAGTAAACTAAGTTAAGCTAATTAAGTGGGCTAATTTGGTTTATATAATATTGGGGCATTGTTCGTATTTGCCTAAAGACTAAAATAATTCACTAGAAACCAAACTCTTTAGCAGTAGTACTACTCTCACTACTACCCTCTCTTTCTCTCTCTCTTCTGTCTCTTTTCTCTCTCTCTCTCTCTCTCTCTCTCTTTCTCTCCCTCTCTTTCTCTCTCTCTCTCTCTCTCTCTTTGCTTCCTCTTCTCTCTCTGTGGAGCTGCCTAACCGCAGATCCACTGGAAATTACTATACTAAATTCGTACAATTTCTTTCTTTTCAAGTCGATTTATTTATTGCATTAAATCACAGAAAAACATCTATACAAATAAACAACAACTTTTAAAGTTAAATATCTAAAGCATGCAATATTAATGAGTGTAATGAACACCCAATGTAATTTATTTGAATATAAAGTATATCTTGATCGTCCAATACATACATGTGTATGAATTCATTAAACTATAATGAAATTTATCAAGTCAAACTACGTGTACATACTAGCTAGAGATACATTTTAAACGCTTTCCATATTTTGTATAATAACTCCATACTTTAATAATAATTATATGATAATCATATGCTATCAAATTATCCAGCATGCCTCTTATCGGTCTTCCTCTATTTCTTTTTCATGTTTCGTTAATCCATCCCATTAATAATGAAATAATTTTTTCTTGTTTGATGTTTTCTTCCGTTTGAAGGTTTCTCCAACATTCCTTCAATTTCTTATCGGGTTTATAGGAAATTGGTTATTATATTTCCGAATTATACTAATGTAGTTTATAGCTTTGAAGAACACGCCAGACAGGTACCTCAAACGCACGATTAATCGGTCGGGTGCCGATTACACGCCCGTGCCCAGTAGGTTAGCATTAATTAACCTATATATATAGACTTATAGTGCCAGATTAGAACTCGAAACTTTTGACTCACTTAATCCTGACCTCACCCCTTCCTGGTTGAACGACTCATCTTAATGACGTCAAGAAACATGAAAATTAACCAACCAAAGACTTAAATAATTAGTTAAGATACGACCAACCTGAATGTCTGATGAAGGCTAAATGTAAAAATTACCCATGGCTCCACATTCATAACATAAAACCCGCAGTTAGACTTGATCTGGGCGTTCTTAATTCATACGATAAGCCCATTTGCCATGTCTTCGTGATGGTAATAGCTTACTTGAATAAACATATACGTACTTATTGTAAATTTATTTTAATTGAAACTGATTAAACTAAAACCTGTACGCCTATATAGAGTGTATACCTTGAATCTGACGTGTTAGCGAGTACTGGAGAGGATGAAAGATTTGTATAAAGTGCCAAACAATTTATTATTGTCCTGGTAGAAGCAGCTACACCATTAGCTGTTACTTGTTAGCTATATAGGCCTATTATAAGTATTATATTATAAGCTATATAATTAGCTACTAATTGTTAGCTATATATTATCAGTGAAAATCGAAGTAGCCCAGTTTTGATTGTTTTATGTAACAGGTTTGAGTCACATATTCCAATTCACAAACTTCTTTCATTTAACTTCACTGAAGAGCACCTTATCGCTCTACGGTCTGATAGAGTTGACTGATAGCTTTCTAATTTGTTTTACTTTTACAACATACAATATAATTATATAATTATGCACAGACATAAGAGCATTTGCGTCGATAAGTGGGGGGGGGGGGCAAGGGGCGGGGGCGCTCTCTCAACCCCTCTAAGGACCACTTTTGAGATTCATTCAAATTCGATGAGTTTTTTTAATGGGGGGGGGGGAGATAGGGCTATATCTTAGTCAGTTTCAAAAATCACAAATTATAGTATATTTTATAACAGTGCCATGATCGAAATTCTAATTAGGATAGTTGTACTGAGCGGATGGCTCTCAGCAAAATAGCAAATAACCTTTATGTAGGCAAGCAATAGCCTTCATACGTGCAAGCATACAAGCATACACATGAAAGTTTATAAAATAATTAGACCGGCAGCATAGATGAAGCAAGTTTTCCAATGTCGCATGACGACTTAACGAAAATGGATGGGTTCTGTCTTAGCTGTAGTACGACTGTACGATGCGTCAAAATATCATATACGTGCTGCCAAGTATTTAATTTGCGAGCCTGTTTTTGAACTGAATTATTAGAGCAGTTACAGATAGCCATGTTAAGTTAAATTCTCATATAGTCTACTTGAATACAATATTACATTTAAATTGAAATATCTTAGTTGCATTCTTGAATATCTATCCCTCAGTGAAGAATTTCAATTTACCTTGCGATCTTGGGGAGTTTCAGGTAAAGAAACTTGACAGCTCCAAGATACCCCACGTACAGTCTGCTGTCACACTGTATAGGGAGCGCTTCACCTATTAATTACTTAATTAGTAATTTATTTAATTAGTTAATCCCTTCAGATAAAGTTATGCTTTATCCACACTTTAATATAGGCTAGAGCTTTGGAAAATATGGCTTCTGGGGTGGTTTATCTTTGCCTTTCTCCGATCTTGCTTAACCGCCTCTTGCGACACTTTCGGTTAACGGTTGATCATTGGCTGACGCAAAACACGAGAAAGCTTTAGAGAAATTTGCTCCGGAGAGATGATATATTAAATCGAGGTTATTAGAAATCAAAGCCTAGTGCCATAGCGACTCCATATAATGGCTGGGTGACTCGAGCGGTTGATTATACTTATAATTTATGACCTACATCTGATGATGTAGCCTGCCGATGCTCCTGTCTCTATAGGAGTATCAGTTACACTGAATCCAGTGTGGTCTATGATGTGGAAGATAAGCCTGTGTTGTGAGTTAACCTCGTGTTATAGGCTAATGGCATTAAACCCACTTCCCTACATATCAGTCTATACGAGCCCAAGGCTTTGAAAATATTACTGCAATATAGGCCCCTACCTGCCATACACACACAAACACATATATCTATCTATATACCGTATATATATATATATATATATACCTACGTGTATGTGTTCTCTTGTTGTTTGTCTGTTTGTCTTTTGACGAGTTTGCTTTTCGATCTCTCTATGTCTCCTTCCTTCCTATTTGCAGCTTCTCTCTCTCACTCTCTCTCTCTTTCTATCTATCTGTCTGTCCTTCTGTATGTCTGTTTGTCTATATCTATCTGCCTGTTTTTTCTGTCTGTGTCTATCTCTCTCTCTCTCTCTTTCTCTCTCTCCCTCTCTTTCTCTTTCTCTCTCTCTCCCTCTCTCTCTCTCGCTATATATATATATATATATATACAGTATATATATGTATATATATATACATATATATACTGTATATATACATAGGCCTATATATACTATTATATACAGCATTATATATAATATTATATATATATCAAAGTATTTTACATATAATATTATTTATATATATATATATATATATCAAAGGGATGTCATTTGTATACATATATATGCAATAATATTGCATATATATATGTATACAAATATATATATATATATGTATATATATATATATACATGTGTATATATATATATATATATATACATATATATATATATATATATATATATATATATATAATATATCTGTCTGTCTCTGGTCAGGTTAGATGAAATCATATTATATCTATTATTAATATGCTGCGCTTTATTCGTATTAATTATTAATTATTATAATTTTTAAATAAACCTATAAATCTCTTTGTCACCTCTCGTTAATGCCTGCAGTTGCCAATGAGTTCATCAAGAGCCTGAGGACACTGGCTCCAGTATAATTCATCATTACAATCTCTTTGAAATGTTAGTGAAAAGTTTAACGGTTTCAGATTTAGCTCGCTCATTAGTCAACTCCATATGCGACCATAGTCACAAATCGCTTACACAGGATTAGGAAGACAATAAAAAGGGGTGTTTATTCCTCTGCTCTGTGTAAAAGTAAAGTAAACAGGCGCTATAGGGAAATGATCAACTACGTTGATATCTATAACTTTTTAATACCACATGTTTAAAACATTAGGCAATTTATTCCATTTCCGTGTATCCAGTCCAATGAATGTCCGAGATTTTACTCTCAGATAAGCGCATCTGGGATTCTAACACACGAGGGTTCAATTCACCTCAGGATCTATCATTTAAAACTTCATAACGTTACCGCTACGCTATTAAGACATTCACTATGATATGTGTAATCTAAAATAATGTATGATATGTGTAATATATAATACCAGCTTCCACAAGAACTGCTAAGACTGGACTGTACCCCAGGGACAACAGATACCAAGTTCAGCCCTTTCACTCTGTTGCTAACTGGAACCCAATATCCCCTGATATACGCAATGCAAAATCTATAACTGAGTTTTATAAGCGGTATAAAGTGTACCTTTTTGATGAATGGGTTTGCCAATTTGTATGATCAAAGTTATGTGAATTTGGTAATTTGTATGATCGAAGTTATGTAAGTTTCACAGTTTTTGTTTTTTATTTTTGTTTTTTATTAGTCATTTGGCTCTGCTTTTACATGTAGGCCTATATTATAAGTTCAACTTTGTATATATTATGAACTTTGAACTAATACTAGCTAGTCTAGCTTTATTAAGAACTGTAAGTAAAATAATTATCAGGGTAGTCAACTAGATAAGGTACTCTGTATCTTCATTGACGCCCAATTTTTCTCGCTATATGCATTTTGTGTCTCTGCTGAAAAACAAATATATTATCTATTCTATTCTATTCTATTCCCTTGCTCAGATGTCAAAACCAGTCTTCAGTCTTCTAGTCCTAGGAATCCTTATAGGCTGCTAGTCCTAGGAGTCCTTATGGGCTTATAGTCCTAGGAGTCCTTATAGGCTTATAGTCCTAGAAATTCTTATAGGCTTATAGTCCTAGGAATTCTTATAGGCTTATAGTCCTAGGAATCCTTATAGGCTTATAGTCCTTGGAGTCCTTATAGGCTTATAGTCCTAGGAATCCTTATAGGCTTATAGTCCTAAGAGTCCTTATAGGCTTATAGTTCTAGGAATCCTTATAGGCTTATAATCCTAAGAGTCCTTATAGGCTTATAATCCTAAGAGTCCTTATAGGCTTATAGTCCTTGGAGTCCTTATAGGCTTATAGTCCTAGGAGTCCTTATAGGCTTATAGTCTCTCTTTCTATCTCTCTCTCCCTGTTTTCTCTCTCTCCCTGTTTTCTCTCTCTCTCTCTCAGCTCTTTCATTCTATCTCACTCTCTCTCTCTCTCTAGTTCTCCCTCTCTTCCACCACTCTCTCTCTCTCTTACTTTCTCTCTCGTTCTCTATTTCTCTCTCTCTCTCTCTCTCTAGCTCTCCCTCACCTACCAGTGAATAATTACGGCAGACTCTGATGGCTGGATGCGGCTGATTGCTATCAGCACTGCGCTATTGATCCACAGCTCAGCGTTCTAATCCACGTGTAAACCTTTGCAACAGCTTCGCATCCCTCTAACTCCTGACATTAGCGGTCAGCCTGGATGAAGACCGACAGGGGGTGGGGGATCGTGATGGTGGAAGGGGTAGGTAGGACTTCAGAGGGGGGGGGAGCAAGTGATCAGGTTGCGCCTTGACGGAATCGATCTGAATATTTTTAAACTAATTTGTTTCAGGATTGATCGAACCTGGAAAGCGGACTCTTGTGTTTAACATTTAGTGACCGGTATGGGACAGATATCCGTGTGTCAAAGGATGGTCCTAATGGAAGAGCCCGTGGTTTGATCTGTTAGGACTCTGCCTGGAGTCGAACCCACGAATGTTCACTTCACTACAGGGTCCATCAGCTTTTTTACGATCTCTCGCTGTAGGCGATTGTTGTATCATATTACTCTAATATGGCATATTGTTATATTAAAATATTATTATTATAATATATTTGTTAAATTAAATATACAGTACAATGTTTTAGAGGATTTAGAGGCCATTGGATTCCTCTAAAAGTGATTCCTCTAAAGGCTAATTGGACATTAATTGGACCAATTTCGATGAGCTTTTTAAGAATTAAAAAGAATCATCTGCATCGGGTTAATTCCAAAATCCGAAAGGATCAACTACGAAAATCCATCGCATATGAATACACTGTTCAGTAGAAAGTAAGTTTTTACGTAGTAAATCAGTGCTAGAGATAATTAGCTGTGAGCTTTGACAGTGTTTGTAAACTGTGTGATACAGATAGAGCATTGAGTGTAGACAAGGTCGTAGCTGTGGCCAAACACACTTCCAGCTATACGTGACCATGAGGTGTATGGAACTTATGCTTTAACCTTGGGACTCAGGTGGGACTTTTTGACCCCTCTTCCTCCTAAATCCTTATTCGAGGTTACGAGTTGGACTCGGATTCCATTTTTGTGCTCATGTTTTAGCATCCATTTTTAATGGAGTCTAAGTCTAACCTTCGCGATTTACTTTTAGAGGAAACCAATGGACTCTAACATTGTCCATATATCATCTATTGCATTATACTGTATAAAGTAACATAATAATATATTAATATAATAAAAGTGTAATATTAAAATTTACAATATCATAGTGATCTCTCTCTTAGTAGGCTGTCTATTGGCAGGTCCATGGCATATAACACCTCCACCCACTTCCATCCTCTGCTACTCTCCATATCAACATCCAACATCCCAAGCCTAATACTATCGTGAATAATCTAATAATATAATGATATGTTATAACATTGGCCTATAACGCAAGAATTATATCAGAAACCTCTATAGACAGGCCCCTGATATTGTATCTATGGCCCATTGCATTGCGCATACATGTATATACATGTAACGATGACATACTTTAATTATGCATGATTAAGAATTCTCATGCCAATACAGCACAAACATTTGACAATCCTCCTTGTTCCGGGAACATCAGTTGAAGATACACAAACAAATCCTTGCTTTTGTCTTAAGGTTAATATTCCTAATTAGGCTAATATATAATATGCCTATTAGGATAATATGTCCAGTTAATATGCCTAATTAGGCTAATTAAGCTGGAGCCAGTGGCGAAGTCGGTAAGATACTCGACCGCTGATCAGTATTTGCGGGGTTAAAATCATGGGCTCTCCCGTCACGAACATCGCTTTCGAGCGAGGAAACTGACGTTAACCTTAGCTTTAGCATTTAGCTTTTTTATTACTTTAAAGAGGTTCAGTATTGGTTCTTCGCTTTATTGTCGACTGCAGTCACCAGGACTTACGTGATGAATGTGGATTCTGTTGTTTTCCGCTAAAAATGAGCTTAGGACCTAGACAAATCTTGCCTATTTATGAAGCTTTCATTATGTTTATTTTCAATAATTACGGACGAAGAAATGCTAAGTAGAGTTGACATAAATAGACAATTAATATAGATATCGTAAGGAATAGACAGATGAAATGGATGGGTCGTGTACTGAGAGGGAATGGTTGGCTAAAAGAGGTGATTGAAGGAAGAATGGAACGAAAAAGTTTAGAGGAAGACTGAGGCTTGGGAGGTTGGATGATTTGATATCTAATGCATATAGTGATATGAAAAAAAAGGCAGAGGATAGAAAATGTGGAGGAGTTATATGCCAACAGACAGAGAGATAGAGAGAGAGAGAGAGAGAGAGAGAGAGAGAGAAAGACAGAGAGAGAGACAGAGAGACAGAGAGACAGAGAGAGATAGAGAGAGAGGGAGAGATAGAGAGGAGAGAAATCTCTCTAACTATTTATCTATCTTTATAAGTTTATGTGTTACTCTTGTTCCTGTTCTCTGGATATGATGTCATAACTTTTGTGCTCTATTTGCATACCTGTGTGAGATGCAAAGTGTCGTAATATGAGGCTGAGTAATTGACTTCAGGTTCTTTACACACTCGCATCCACAAATTGGATACTTAACAAAGTGTGAAATAGACGGGAAATTTCAATATTAAATCACAAAAATAACCAGATGACTCTAGTTACATGTTGATCTATCGCTCCTCAATTCAGCGTGAAAGCAGACTGAGTGTTAATATGCAACATGGACCTGCCACGCGACAGAACTCTAAAGAGAGAAAGAGAGAGAGATTTGGGGATGCATATATAATATACAAGTACATACACTGTACATGCATATATCAATCAATTAATCAAACAATAAGAATTTAACGTCCGGTTCCTCGCCTTTAGGCAATGTCAGGGACGTCTCTTGCGGACTTATATGAAATTGTACATAAATGTATATGTACAAGTATGTAGTATATATGTGCATTTATATTGCACAAGTCTTAGTATCCGTGTCTATTCGTGTATATTTGTGTGTCTGGGTGTATGTGACCGCACAAGCAACAAGTATCCGCTGAGCACGGGAAGCCTGGACTGACTCTCTCGTCCAGTAGGAAGTTGAGTGGAGGTCGCAGAAGAGAAGGTAACAGTAGCGTAAAGTTTGTCGAGTAGAGTCAGTGTGTGAGCGACATACGAGCGGAGAGTTAGGTAGAAGTTACTGTAGCCTAAATGGAATTCTTATTTGTAACTTCCCTTAAGTTCATTGACCTTAGTTACCTAAGTGAACTAGGCGCCCAAAGCCCGTTACTAACTAAGAGCAATGATCGCGATGCTGTCTCGCCGATAATTAAATGTTATAGTTGTAACTGAACTAAATTACAATAAACTATAATTTGTTGTAGTTGAACTAGATTACTCAGGAAATTGGTTTGTACATGACCTAGTATGTAGAATTTAGGAATAGGAATTCACTTTTCAGGCAATAGAAATTGTAGACTACACTGAAGTTATACGTTCGACGTCCCTGACATCATCCTAGTATGAGGAAAAGGACGTTAAACCTTTATTATTATTATTATTATTATTATTACTATTATTATACGAAAGCTTTGTAAAGAGACTGTTTTAGAGATAGAGTGCTCTTTAGCGAGAACTACAGCGGACTGAGGGATACATATCTGCCTAGGACATGCCAGTTGACAACGACACTGTAGAGTTTAAGAGAGAGAGAGAGAGATTAAGAGGGAGAGAGAGAGCGACAGATTGAAAGAGAAAGAGAGAGAGAGAGAAAGAGAGAGAGAGGAATGAGATGAATAGGTAGCGAGAGATTTTGTATGTTATTAAGCTATTAACATTCAATGCATGCATTAGTCGCTTAGTTTATTGGCACGTAGGTAGCATAGTTGTGCAGTAACTTAAACATTAAGCTAAGTAATCAGAGTCTGATTCCCAGCCCGGCTCGTCTCTAATTGTCCCTTAAACCTAAGCATATGATGTGCTTATAGATCTTTTATTTAGAGTTTTTATTCTATTTTATTTTCAAAAATTGATAGATTACTGCAGAACACATGTTGTTGTGTGTGATATTGTGTTGTTGTTGCAGTGTATGTGATGTTGTGTTGTTGTTGTGTATGATGTTGTGTTGTTGTTGCTGCGTGTGATGTTGTGTTATTGTTGTGTATGATGTTGTGTTGATGTTGTGTATGATATTGTGTTTTTTCTTTTTATATTGATGTTGTTCGTATTGTAATGTTCTTGTACCCGTGCTGTCTTGGATTGCTGTAGAATAGAGCAACTGTGGACTGCAAACGTCGTAAAAGGTGACCAAGCATCAAGATCCAAACCATCGTCAGAAAGGGCATTCGGTTGGTGAGCCCCTAGGCTCCAGAAATTGCTACAATATTTACTGATCTTGACGGTATTTAAACCGGGATTCAAGGAAAGACAATATCGTTGATAGAGCATTGTAGATGTTTGTGGAAGTATGTATGGAAGTGTACTGTACCGGCAACTGACTATGATATCACAAATGCTGTGATGACTCAAGTTATCAAAAAATATAATGCTGAGTAAAATTTAGACGACAGAACAATGAGCTTAATAGTGCATGCATCTAATATCTTACTGCTAATATGAGTTATTTGTATTCAATCTAAATTTGATGCGTTACAGACTAATTCAAATTTTGTTTTGGAAATACATGTGGTACTTGAGAAGCAATAGGAGTAATGCGAGTTATATGTGAACGTATATATGAAAATTATGTCTTCATAATATTATGCTTTGTACTCACAATGTCTTTGACAGAATCCGGTGGGTAATGATATTAAAAATCTTAAGAATGACTGTAGTTCACTAAAGAGATTTAAATCGATCCTGAGGTGAATTGAACTCTCGCGGGTTCGAATCCCAGCCGCGCTGATCTGAGAGTAAAATCTCGGACATTCACTGGACTGGTTATACGGAAAATGGACCAAATTTCCAAACGGTTTAAACATGTGATATTAAATGTGATAGATGTCGACATGGTTGATCATTTCACTATAATGCGTGTTTACTTTAAGAGAATTTTATATTTGTAGATGAATAAGAAAGCAACATTCAAAACATTCCGCAAGAGTTCTCTGAGGAGGGTGAAATAGGATATCTAGTATAAAATAGCTGGTAGAGCTAAGGTTAACGTCAGTTTCCTCACTCGAGAGCGATGTCAGTGACGGGCGAGCCCAGGATTTGAACCCCGCACATACTGATCCGCGGTCAAGCGTCTTACCGACCAGAATATTGCCTTTCATCGGTACCTTTCACCCTCTATTCTAAGGTGTTAATGATTGAAGCAACGAAAGGTATTGAGGCAGGAACAATTGCTGAACGACAATTTATTAAAGATGTAAGGCTTGCAGATGATCAAGATATGCGTGTTAGTAGTGAAGTAAGATTGCAAGGAATTATGGATGCTTTAAATGACACGGAATTGAGGTATGAGATAAAGTTTAATATAAAAAGATAAAGTGTGATGAGATTATTTATTAATTACATGGATGCATGTATCGCATTGAATAATGCAGAATTAGATCAGGTAAGAAGCTTCGAGCATATGGGCCTAACCCTTGCAGATGATCTAAATTGTGAGATGGAAATAAAATGTTGAAATTACACAGGCAAAAAGAGGCTTTCGTAAAGAAAAAACAATTCATAGCAAAAGGTATTGGAAAAACAAAAAAGACGTGAAAACATTGGTGTGGTTGACAATTCTGCACGGTTGCTAGATGGGGGCATTAAAGAAAGATCAAGAAGCTAGATTAATTATATGTATTTAGGCGTTATAACGGAAATAAAATGTAGAATTGCAGAGTAGAAAGAGACCATAGTAACCAAAGAGGATAAACCCTAATGAATGTATCAAAAAAATCACAACAAAAAAGGTGTGGTAACACTATAGAGAGACCCTGGTACGGATGTGAAACGTGGATGTTACTTAATGAGGGATTATGAAACTAAAAGCATTATTTTGTGACGTAGTTTGCGCCATGGTATAGAATGCGTCTCTGAATCTTGAGGCCTTGGTTCAAATCCCTGGCCAATAAGCAAGTTATAAATCAAGTCAATAGATCCATTAGATGGAAAGATGGAAGATTATTTTAAAAATAAGCGCTAGTGCAATCTGTGCTATCAAAAGACAACGATTGTTAAAAACAGAGAGGAAGAAGGAAATCACGAAAACCATCAAAACGGCTATTAATCAAGAAAACGACTCTGTAAACACGTGCGTTATGTCGCGTGTATAACTGTAACTATTTACTTTATTGTCATGATTTTATTATTTACTTATTTGTATTATTTTTGTTAATTTTTGTTATGTGTATTACTACAACCATTACGTGCGAATAGAAATTAAGTGCGGCTATAGAGTGTGCGGTTATGATTATACAGAAAGATGAAAAAATTGTTAGAACAACAAAATTTCAAAATGAAGACATTTTTGGAGTTTTACAGATTAATGGAAATAAAATGAAGCAGAACGAATATCTGGATATACCATGTCATAGTAGGTATAGCTTATAGAATGATGTAATAGAAGGAAAAATAAGAGGAAAAGGATTAAAGAGGAAAAGGCTATAGAGGCAGATCAAGACAAGGGATTTTAGATAGTAACAAAGTCGCATGTTGAGATGAAAAGGAAAACTGTGAATAGAATTGCGTTGAGTCTGTCATATGTTGTCAGGTTGTTCGAAAGCGGATCAGTAGGTACAGGGTTCAAATTCAGAGCTTTTTACGTCACTGACTGGCTGGAGCCAGTGGCGATGTCGGTAAGAGACTCGTCCGCAGATCAGTATGTGCGGGATCCAATTCCTATGCTCTCCCGTCACTGACATCGCTTTCGAGTGAGGAAACTGACGTTAACATTAGCTTTTTTACTGACATACTACTTGAGCAGTAAGCTGATGATACACTTTGCTTTAGCGTTTTTGGGAGTAAATATATGCCATGGTATGGTCATTGGGCAGTTCACTAAGAGGAAAATAAGTTTTGCATATAGGCCCACCTAATTGCCATCTGCACAGATCTATTTCATTTAACCTGATATTTAGTTCTAATTATATAGGAAAATATAGACACAACGTTTGAAACGTTGACCACTCAGAAAAATCGTATTCTTTCAAAAATGAATTCTTTCACTGCAGAATGTGAACATATCGCACACAGATTCGCCTTTTGGAGTTGACTAAACACGAAATGAGGAAGGCAATGGAAAGCTCTGCCGGAAACCACTTTTTGTTATGGATGCTTTATGAACTGGTCAATACATGCAAATATGAAATAGTATTTTTAATTCAAGATGTGACTGTGAAAGCAATATGTATCTTGAACTCTTCTTTTGGCACAACACAAGAGGAAGAGAGAGAGAGAGAGAGAGAGAAAGAGAGAGAGAGAGACAAAGACAGAGATAGAGAGGGAGCGAAAGGGAAGAAGAAAGTGATGGAAGGAGGAAGAGATATAGAGAGATAGAGATAATGATAAAAAGAGAGATATAGATAAAGATATAAATACATATATATACATGTATATATATAGAGGGAGAGAGAGAGATTTAGAGAGATTGAGATATTTAAGGTTTGTATAATTTATATACTCTTTACCACCAAGTACAAAAGAATTTCGGCTAAGAGCTGGTGGCTGTCTGGTGGACTTAAAACTAGACTATACAAAGAGATAACTAATCTACATAGAGATAATTAGTCTACATAGAGATAACTAGTTTACATAGAGATACCTAGTCTACATAGAGATACCTAGTCTACATAGAGATAACTAGTCTACATAGAGATATCTAGTCAACATAGAGATACCTAGTCTACATAGAGATAACTAGTCTACATAGAGATGATTAGTCTACATAGAGATAGCTAGTCTACATTGAGATAACTATGGAAGATAGGCATCTTCCTGGCTCAATCGCCACTTACGTCACATGTGCAGTTGCAGTTTAAGGTTGATCTATTCTTCAGTGGCACGGACATAACACGGGGATTAATCTGTTCACGCACAGAATAGGAACAGAATAGCACAGAAGGTTCATGAATTACTGAACAACACCTGTTTTGACTCTTCCCTCAATTACTCACCACACTAGTAAGCCAATTCATATATCATCTATTGTAATGCTGCATGTATACAGATTCAACAGGTTTTATTCTACTACTGCTCGCTATGATCAGTTCTAGAAGTACTTTTCTGCTACATAATTATGAAATTTTATTACTGGCATATTTACCTTGCAGATGACCACTAAGTCAAATGTAGAAATTTTATCAGATCATTCAATCAGGTTAAAATGACCTTCTTGCGTAAAATACATACATGGAATATCGTAATTACTGTATTGTACATTGTAAACAATTGGCATTTACGAAGTGGTTTATTATAGCTCTACTTCCTTCATAATATTCATTCTATTCCACTCTCAAATAAATTATATTTCATATTTCTGTAGAGGCAAATGCCCTTGACATCTGTATTAAATTATGAACTGTGCCTAAAGTCTTGACCAAAAGTAAAGAAAGTGGTGTTTTACAATATTTTGAAAGAACATGACCACATGTCAGACTAACGCTAAACTTCTTCAATTCCAGTCGGCAATTAATCGTTCATAACATCGTCATCATCATGTCATCTGGCGGTGAGACAGATAAACTGGTAACTGTCACTTACACGAGTTACAAGAAAAGAAAATCACTAGAGCAGTCTGACTCAAACAACATAGCCTGCAAGGAGCTGCAGACCTACACGATGGACAAGGACGGGGTAGGGGACACGACGGTGGTCGGCGGAGGTAAGGCAGGGAACGACGTCGAAGGGGCTGGAAGCCTGGACGCCTCCAAACAGGCAGCGGCGATGCTGGCGAAAGGAGGGGAGAGGGAAACGTGGAGCAAGAAAGTGGATTTCTTGTTATCGGTGATCGGGTTTGCGGTTGATTTGGGAAATGTCTGGAGATTTCCTTATATCTGCTATACTAATGGAGGAGGTGAGTTAATGCTAGCAATAGTCATATAGTCTCATCGGGCATATTTAAGTATTGTAAAGTATTGTAAATTATCGTAAAATATTGTAAATTTTTGTTAAGTATCATATAGTATTGTAAAGTATCGTAAAGTATGGTAGAGTATCGCAAAGTATCGTAAAAGTATTGTGAAATATTGTAAAGTATCATAAAGTGTTGTAAAGTTTTCTGAAGTATTGTAAAGTATCGCAAGATATTGCAAAGTATCTCAAAGAATTGTAGGGTATCTTTAAAATATCGTGGGGTACCCTAAAATTTTGTAAGGTATTGTAAAGTATCATAGCACATCGTAGAATATTCTAAAGTTTAACAAAGCATCATACAGTATCGTAGCGTATTGTAGGATATCATAAATAAAATATGATATCGTAAGTAATCAGGAGTCGTAATTATCATAAAGTTGCACAAATTATCGCATAGGATCATAAATTATCGCATAGAAGGGCCTATAAATACGGATTAGTAGAATCAAGTATATCACTAGCACTAGCATTGGGTTGAATCGGTATAGTATGCTGATAAGTTGTTTGATAGGGGAACAGAAGGTTGCAGGGTTCAAATCTAGTGCTTGCTCCGTCACTGATTTGCTTTTGAGAGAGAAATCTGACGTTTATGCTTTTGCTTTTGCTTTTTAGACTTCAGAGTATCTTAATTAAGTACTCAACCAATGTATCGAACCAATGTAGTCTACCAATGTAGTCAATCATTGTACTCAACCAGTGTACTCAACCAGTGTACTTAACTAGTGTACTCAACCAGTGTACTCAACCAGCGTGTTCACATAGTGTACTCAACCAATGTACTCAACTAGTGAAATCAACCAATGTAGTCAACCAATGTACTCAATCAGTGTACTTAATCAGTGTACTCAACCAGTGCACTCA